>JAULCE010252851.1:334-10995 GCA_032359355.1 Macoma nasuta | reverse complement strand
CTTGAAACCTATTTGCCAGCTTGGCAGACAGTCACACGTTCATCTACACACATTATATTATTGTTTTAGCATGGTTGCCAGCCATTAACAAAAAACGCCATCGAAGCTAGTTTTTGACACTTTTTAGGGCCAGGCCGGGTAGACTAATTCACATAATAACATCGAATACTCTTCACATACGTTCAATGATATTCAAATATATAATTATTGGAGACTATCACAAATTCCTTATACTATCACAAACATAAGTACGATTTACATCTGTAAAACATGAAGTATTGCTGCTATTCCACAACCCAATGTATCGAGCGATACATCGGTTGAAATTATCTTAAGATCATATTTCACACCAGGTGTTATGATCGGAATAACGGCGATATTTCACCACATGATAAATATTGCAATATACTTAATTAAAATAATATTACACACATTAGACATAAGATATGCACACAAACATTTAAAAATAAGAAGATTGTCTATTTATACAGTAATGTATTCATTGTTCTTAGAATAAGGAAGCAGACTTGGCAACGTTTTGGCAACGTTTTTGGCAAAGTTTGCACAAACTCAAATCTCAGGATACTCTCTAACTTTTATGTTTGGCGCACAGCTTCTACCAGAATGGAGCTACTGATAGAAGAGACAGTGCTCTGTTATCGTTAGAATGCTTACATTGAATGTTTTATGTAGCATAACGTCGGTTTCATCCCATACCAAGTAAATACCATTCGTGCCAAATGACATATCTGTTTTCTTAAGAACACAGACGAATTTTCCCAAAACCACACAATTGCCATTTTCCCGAAATAGCAGTTTCTGGCTTTTTAACGTAAGTTTATAATTTTATCTAAACCCAACCATTAAGTACCATTTCGCCAAGACAACAATAACATGGTTTTAAGAGATCACCGACAGACATTTCAACACAATTTTTTAACAAGTCCTGCCGCCAATTAAGCCCATTATAATAGCCTTGCATTTGTATAAATATAATATTTTGGGGTTTTGTAGTCTCATATTTAAGAAACATTTTGATAGCCGCCTCCGGTCAACTTTAATAATTCCACGTATTATAAATGGCGTCTAATATGCTCGCCGTCATATATTACATACACTTATGTTTCTCATGTATGTATATGACTATGTATTTGGAAACAGGTGTCTTGGCTTTACTATTTAGATACGATTTCTACACTTATCATTACTTGGAAAACATCAGTTTGTCTATCGTTTTAAATTTGATTTAGATCCAGTATGACCTTCAACATATACGTTAACCCTATCACCGCTATAGGCAACTCAAATCGACATTGCAAAGCAGTAAAGTCACAGATCAGACTCTATCTTCGAAGGCGGTGTCTGAACAGTTTTTATTTTGGTGACAAGAGGTTTAAACTGCAGAAGCATAATTAATCGGAGTGTTGGATCGGAATGTAAGTGATTTCTTCTAAATTGTTCTGGAAGTAATGTTATACTTACTGTTATATTTAGTCATAAATAAATTAACATTATGGATACATATATACACGTCTACCATTGTTCTCTTGCAGTATATATAGAAACTATTGCTGAAAAATTATCCGATGAAGAGCCTAAGTGTTACAAATTGTCACATTCTTAACCTTGCTTGGCGTTATAAACATACAGTCAATCAAACCTTGAACGGCAATCAAATAAGCGCTTTTGAGAGCTTTCTGTATTACTTTCGTTCAGCATTAGAAGACAACCTGTCTTAAAGACCCGCACATGCCTTTCTTTAATTACCGCTTAATACAGATTGTAATGTATGTTTAACAGCACTAGGTAGCATACACCCTTGTCTGTAAGAATCTGTTATATTAGCACCAGACATTCTTTGTTGATTAGAGATACAGTCGAAACTTGTTTTTATCGATGTCGGGGGATAATTACATTTGTTACTTTATGTAGCAGCATTTTGGCACCAAGAGTGATGCAATAGCAGCTGAAGTATCAGGCCAGTTACACCAAATGTGACGTCGTCATCATTTCGAAATAAAAACGGTCGCTAGAAAGAAAATGGCGTCAGTGCAGCAACCACTTTTGCGGAATTGATCTTAGATCTGGACTTTAAGAAAACGAGCACTTACATGTAATTAAAATGTAAATGCCTACGATAAGTTCGAACTCGTGAAGTGCATGAAGACATGAACACATACCAGTAAGCGTTTATAAACAAGCGTAACATTTTATTAATGTACAATTCGAGTTCCTATTTTAATTTTTCAGGCTGTCTGTTTTCCACCGATACCGACTAATTATAGAGACATTCACTTCATATTGTTTGTGTTTTCCTCTTGCAAAGTCGTTGTTTTTATCAAGCTAACTACAATTTCTAACTAGTTTTTGGCACTAGGGATTTAATGTAAGCGAACGATCTCTGCACCAATTCAACTATCATCCATTCTATAAATCTGTTTTTAGCAAAGTTGATATCGAAAGCTTCAAAATACCACAACTACTCTATTAATAGAGTTTAATTTGAACAAATATGATAAATCGGTTATCAGACGGATTACTCTTTTCAATTATCAACCCTATCTGGGGTAACGGGAATAATGGCAACAACCGATTTCGAAATATGCTTATTGGCGTCTTAAATAATGTTTTATGGCAAAACAATTATTAATTTTGCTCATAAATGTATTGCAATTTCATTACAAATAATGAGTCCTGTTTAAAATGATTTATTTAACCTCGAAAGAAAACATAAATTGTCCTACCGACTTCTAACTTCCGGGTGTGTTTTGTTATGTTCATTATCATAATTTTCATTAATAGAAACTGTAATGTCCCCATATATCAAAATCAATTACGGTAAATCAAAGACGCTCGTTTTGGATAGGTTACGTTTACTTACGATTTCATATGCAATCTTTTCTAATAAAATACAAAGAAAGATTGGCCTTTTTAATCCTATCTTGCACCACTTACGTATCAAATTAAAATTAGATGTATCGCTTTTATCAGAAATAAAGGATCTATATTTAATCACAATGAAAATTGAGATATGTTATATTAATGAAACATTTCCCTGAATAAGGCATGTAATATACACGTATAAATCGGTGTCGGCAAGAATGACCGTTGCTACGTTGCTTAAACAATTAACAAGAGGTTGACCAATGTTCATGTAAATTCTATATTTTCTTTGCTGGCTTTAGTTAATCGTTCTCTCGATTTTATATATCCGATCCGGCGCAGATATATTTCAAGAACAGTTTCCATTTCTGACAATAGGTTTCCAAACGTACATCTGTCCAGTAAATTGGTACAATGTTCCATATTTTTTAGTAATATGTAAAATTGAAGGTCAGAATGCGACAGTTCATAGGCCGAATTTGACTCGTGAGCTATGACCTTTGGACGAATCTACTTGCTACACAATGCTAATATTTCCTGTTAGCTTTGCATTATATTTCATCAGAAGGATATTCCCAATTATTGCATTATAGAAAGTTTATATGTGGCTTGTTACCGTAGGATCACCCAAAAGTCGCAGCTGAATGGTTGAACTAGTAATATATTAGCTAGCAACCAACTTTTTGCCGTTGCTTAGATGACACAAGTAGTACTGGACATAGTATTCACTAAAACAAGCACCGATTTTATACAATTGTTAACTGAATATATGACATATTGTATTTAAACGAACACTCTGTTCTAAATGTGTATGCACCAAGTAAGAGCAAAGTAACTGTTATGAACATTTGTTTAGCCAGCTTCTCAAACTGGGTTCAGCAAACTGTTTTTGTTCACAAAGGGACAGCTGAAACGCCATTATACTTGTTGTTGCTGTTCTTCTCTTTTAAACTAACGCACGATAATAAATTATTTTAATTAATAACTAAAATACACATTAGTTCACATGTAGAGCCTGAATATCAAACTGTTTGAATATCAGATTTCGTGTTTCGTGTTGGGGCTAAAGGTTCAAACAAATTCAAAATTTAAACAACTAGTTTGAATAGATGGGCCCCTGCTGTCGTTGACCGATTAACTGTGTGGTAAATGTAAACATTATAAAAAGATTAGCCAATAACACAGGTAAAAGTGGAGTCGTGTACTGTTTCCACATGATACAACCATGTTTGCGGAAGGACCATGTCCTTATAGCGTAAACGACGGTAAAGGCGTTCGGCACCAGTTCCCAAAGAAGAAATGGTCGCTGGTTCGAGTCTCGACTAAAGAAAGTAATTTGTTGGCTTTCATTTTTGGTTTGAGTGATTTGTTGAATCTTTTTAGTTATTTTTAGTTTTGTTTCTTTCATATTCTGATACTAATACGTGTGTATTCCAATTTCAATATCTAATAAACCATTAATAATGATAATAATAATAATCTTTATTTCCTTCAGTTCTGGAGTGTCACGAATTAAATAATAAATAAATAAAAAACACAAAAATAAATTAAAAACAATTCTCGAAAGTCACAATAAAGTATATGATATAAAAAAAACACATATTAAACAGACAAAATCTACACCTAAACAAATGTTTGTCCGGGGCAGGGATCGAACCAGCAGTCAAAACTGGAAGATCATCGCTCTACCTATTGAGCTAATAGGATAAACAAACTGATGCTGTTTTGTTGAAAATTTCATTTTTAAGATTAAAATACTCATTGACGCTTATTTTTAATAACAATATTTTGTGTTTCAACGGTGAATCCATTTTTATATACAAAAAAATTATGTTGAGCAAAATGGTTATTTCGAAATATTGACCAATATTTATCATTCTGTTCAAACAATTATTCAACCTGCCTTACCCATTTGCTATCGAACATAGACTGGTCTTAGAAAAAGTATCACCAAACGTATCGGTCAACGACAGTATATTTACAAATTTTTAACGACCTATACACGACACATATGTTCAATATTTCTGTATTTAATTCTCACGTACTATCTAATGTATAATTAGATTATTAAGTATTGTTATTATTTACTTTAAACTGATCATTTCCGCTTTGAGTGCATGCTTTAAGTATAAATATGAACAATTGTAGGAAATGGAGCATTTGCTCGTCGGTCAAATGAAAACGGACCGCTATGTGCCATTGTGTACAACGGCACATACCGGTCTTTCTTCAATTGCATAATGTCAGTTCGATATAGCCAGAGTAAAGAATAACTGCTTTTTTGGAATTTTGTTTGTATTTAATTGGCATAAAAATGGTTTTGTACATGTTCACTAGCAGATTAAAGGTCAGCCGTGTAGGTATTGACAGTGTGTGCTGTCTGAATATATACTGTATGTGTCAGTGTGTATATGTTGTACTTTGGAGCCTCTAATAATTTGGGAAACATGTCTCGGATAATCCTGCTGCCTACCATCAGATTTATTAGATATACACGAGTTTGACAGTTTCATTCGGAAAGTGTGGTTTATTTTCGGGCAAGAGTTCTTCCCGAGAGCACATTTTTCAGAGGAATTGTCTCGTTTGATACTGTAACCCGTGTTTTAAATTCCTTTGTTAGTAATTGATAAGATATAAGGTTGTTTCGCCATGATCTGGCTTCGCATTCTATATCCCGCAACTCGTTAGAAGGTGATAACCCGGGAGAATAAAGTTTGTTTACAAAAGATGGCGGCCGAGAAAAACAGACAACGAATATTAGATCAAAAGACAAAAGCTTGGGATCGGGGTAAAGCAGCTTACATTTCCATATGAACCTGCGTCCATATATGCATACAGTCCGTTCTGTGCGCATTAAGTGTTCATTCTTTCATAAATGGGGTTAACCGTGTCTATTTTGAGTATCATGAGCAAGCGTTACATTTATATCGACCAATAAAAACATTGTGCTTTTATTAGCGACCAATCGTATGCTACGAGGCGATTCGAAGCTGCCTTCATTATACTCCCAGGTTATTGTGACGTGTGAAATACACGCGACATGTCAAAACTTTTAAAAGTTTCTTCGGTAAAAAGAAATACCGTTGAGATAGGAACTGTAAATTACATGATTTTTATTTTAGATAATGGATCTCTATAAACATGCATATACATGTACATGTACGTAAATTAAACACTATGAAGACGAGGTCAAATACACATGAGCATATCTATCTGACTTGTTTGTCGAGACTGTATAAAAAGCGTTATATGTGACCTTTTTTGTTGTTTCCCAGAAAAGGTCGTTTAAAACAGTTTTGACTGTACATGTATATGATTTCTAGAAGGGTGAGCCTATCATTATATTGACTTCATGTTTGATGAAGTTCATTAATCCTTTTCTCCACATAATTGCGTTGAGCGTCTCTGAAACTGGACACATTGTAGAAACATTGTTGGTAATGAAGTTTTTTTCATAAGATTATTTCTTAAATAGCTAATGGAAGATAGTTAACCCTTATATTTAGTGCCAGAATGCTGTTTCGATATCGGTCAATGCTAACTCGTTTGTTATAATTTAAAAAAGCTTTAGATTTAGCTTATTGTCAATATGACATGCTTTTAAAAGACACATGTGGTGTGACATCACGGGTTCTAACGCTGTTGCACCTATCTTGTCTTTTTACATTCTTGTTATTATTATATTTCAATTTGACTTGTTCTCTAAATGTCCTATCTTGTTAAACTATTAAGATAGTCGCATGCCTTCTCCAAAAGGCATGCTGTTACATCAAAGGTCTATTATATCTTCCTAATTTACATGCTTTCTTGTCAATATGTCATATAATCATATCTACGTCATGTGATTTCTCCGCATTTTCCTTTGTTATACGATGTGAACCGTATATGACATCTTGTCAAGAGGCCATGTTAACTTCCCTTCATGACGTTATATATTGTCAAACTGACATGTTTTCTTGTCGGAAGGTTGTGTTGATTTCTCTTCGTGACTTCTTATCTTGCCTTATAGGCGTGGTGTCTTGTTAAAGTAGAATAATGTTCTATTACTCCTTCAAATTGTCCAGTAATCATGCTATCATGTTTAGATTTTGTCGAGCGTCTTGAGATCTTGTTCATTTGCATTGTTATCATGTCAAATGGATATTTTATCTGCTTAAAACAATATGCTGACTTATTTACGTAGCATTACATTATGTCCGAGCCACATGCTATTGTCCAACACATACATGTATGTAATATTGTCAAATGAGCATGTTATTTTGTGTAGCATCTATCGTATGATGTCTAGCGTCTATGCTATTATGCTCATGGTATATGTTATCTTGTCAAATGAACGTGATAACATGTCTAGTTAATATATAATATCTTCTCAAATAAGTGTACAATTATGTCAGCCATACATGATGTCTTGTCAAGAAGAATATCGTCCAGTTAGCTTGTCAAAGTTGCATGTTTTCATATAAAAAAGGCCGTGCAAACTTATGTATATGAGGTGTTAGCATGCCTGACAGACGTGTTAGTCTAATATGTATAACTTTGTGTTTTGGTTAAGAACAAATAATGAAGAAATCAACGTCTGCAAATAAGATTGCAATAAAATAGAAAAGATGTATATATTGTTGCATGAACATATACTGACACACCTACAGAAAGATTGACAGTACTGTTTCCTCCTCGAAATAGTAAACACCCGAATTAGACAATGGAAAAGACGACGTTTTAAGCATACAATAACCGTTAACAATTTAATGAATATGCCGTACTTCGAGTTTCGCAAGAAGAACAAAAGAACATTAATAAGAATTAGATCCAAACCATAATTAAAATTTATAAATCGAAGTTTAAAACACAAAGGTTAAGAGTTTAATAACGATTGTATTAAATGTGCTTAGCCTGAAATACATACCACACAGTGAATATCGACGTTGTAGCGACTTTCTTTGCTCCTATTTAATCAAACAGAAGCCTTGGTGCCGTGTGCCGGATCTCGGCGTTTTCACCCACCCAAACGCGATTGGAAAGTATGATATGACGGCAGGTCAGGAAGAAAAGACGACATACGAGCGTGGCATAATAACACGGCCTTTAGACAAAATAGCAAAGTGTTTGAACATAAGTCTCTTTTAACAAAACACCACGCCTTTCAGACAAGATAACTCGTTATATACTGACAAAGACGTGGACTTTTGACAGTATGCCTGGCCAGTTTGACAAGAAAACATCACAATTAGACAAAATAGCATAGTCTTTAAACATCAAGACATCACGTCTGGTAGACAAGATAACTCGTCATCTAGAGAAGGTAACACGGACTTACGACATGATAATCATTCTTATTTTTGAGTACCTACCAAACTCACAGAATTGAGAAGACTTGATAATTATCTTCATATCAGCATCAATTTTCAAAATTACTTTACTATCAATATTCAAAACAGCACATTGCTGCATGCTATGTGGTACAAACCACTACAAAAATAACCAATTATTATAATTTGAATATAAAGCTACTTCAATATAAATACGAAACCCCTGAAGAGTTGACAATCTTTACTCACTCATTGCTACTTTACCTCATTAAGACGTTCGTGAAATCGTGTTTTTTTCAACTGTGTGTATCTTTTTAAGGGAGAATGGGAGAGTTTTTTTTAAACATAATGCTAAAACAAACAAATAAATTCCCAACCACTTAACGGATGCTCATGCCGTCACCGGGTTACGGAAAGTGCCGTTAGAACGTTGTACTATTAGACACTTGCTTTTTCCATCCGGCCATGCATTCAAACAGTTTTGTCAAAATATTTATTTCTATTTATATCTAAATGACGTCGCCATTTAGTGTCTTATCTGGAATCAAGTGGTTTTACACTTAGACAATTTATTATTTTAATTTGAAGAAATTCGGACAAGATTTGAAATGGAAGCAGACAAACTTTTGAGCAGACGACAATATTTGTTGCAGGTTAAGCGTAAGAGAGTCGGGTTGCATGTGTATGTTGTTTGAATATAGCGTCACTGTATCGACATATAATAAAACACTCATTAATATGAAAATAATATCACAGAAAAACAGTTGGTTGAACGCTATTCAATTTCATTTAAATGCTATCGTAGCACAAACATATAGTTTTTTAAAAATGTAAAAATAACACTTTTAAGATCGCTTTCGAATATTTTATTCTTTTGAGATTTTGTGTGCGACTTGATGCTGTCCTCTGCCAGACGTTTTACGTATAGTTTGCTATAACATATAAAAATCTTAATGCGGAATTATTTCCGCCGCAATTACGGATCGTTATACCGAAGGAACGTCATATGGTCTCAAACTCGTGTACTGTGTAATGAATATTTAATTTTGGCTGAGGTCGGCAATAATGCTTGCGTATCTGCTTTTATAAAACGCAAGGTAGAATAAGAGAAAAGTATATTCTGATTTGGAAATAATTTCAAGAAAAGTCACTAGTAATAAAACTAAATTAATGTCGTGAACACGTATTAATTATTAACAAATTTCATTGACTATCTAATACGTCTATGATGTAAGCAGGGACCGTATTCATAAAGCTTCTTCGGAAAATTTCAAACTTAAGTGGAAATTTCAAATGCATATTTCCAATTTGTTTTCAATTATACCTAAATGAAACTTTATATGCTAATGAAAAACGTAGTTTTTCATAATCATGTAAAGTTTCATTGAATTATTGTGGATTAAAAAAGATAAATCTGCATTTGAAATTTTCACTTAAGATTGAGATTTCTTTAGGAGCTTTATGAATACGGCCCCAACACAAAACATGCGTTTGATCCGATAAAACCTTACCGCGATATTCACGACTATAATCGTGATGGTCTTTTTTGCGAACAGCTGAGATCAAAATCAGACGCCGGTTAAAGCCATTTGACGCTCGTTCGAAAGTGTTACAGTTTCCATTCTAAAATTACAGCTGAAGAGACATCAGACGAGCATTATCGAAGATGTGCAGGGTAACGCGATGTACAGGACAAGAAACTGTTCTTATATTAACCAGTTCATACTGGTCGGTAACTTTGTGTACACCAAAACACAAAATCATTACTCGACATACACAGCATTTATATTGTTTTCCAATTGGTGCAGAAGATCATTTTGAAATCAAAACGATTTAACTAATCAGGAAGTATCTAGGCTCGAGGCGGTACTTCTCTCTTACGTTGTTATTTGACCTGAACCTGTGTTACCACATTGTTATTGTGTTTTCTTCATGTAAATTATGTCACAGTATTTCAAATATTACAGTTAAGCAGACAATAACTTTCGAAATACAACACTATGTATATACTTTGTATGTACACGTGGTCATTCGTGCATGTTTTATAATGTTAGTTTTTGTCGCTTATCTTCTTAAAGTTTTATTTGAAGCACTTGAACAGATTTACTTTCTGAAACTGACCACTAATATCATAGTATCATAATTATTATGAGTAGCGGATTCCAAAAACCTGCTTCCAATCCAACATTTTTATATTTATCTTCTGCATTGCTATATTCCGTACATTTTAAAGTAAAATATGTTTAAACCAAAACATAATAAAAATATGCTGATACTTCAATAATATAGTTATTGTTGTATTAACCCCTCACCACTATAGACGACTCAAATCGACATTGCAAACAAGTGACGTCCCAGATCAGACGCCGCCGTAGATTTGCACAAAAATATTCCGAGTATTATGGTTTTGGAAAAGCAAAAGTTTATTCAATTTTTTCTGTTATTCATTTCGTGAAAATATTTTATCCA
>JAULCE010252740.1:0-10995 GCA_032359355.1 Macoma nasuta | reverse complement strand
TCCTTACTCTGTTATCCCTCTAAACACCTTTTCGACGCCTTTGTAGCAGATGGTATTTGGAATCATTGTGGAAATTCTCGGATTCTCAAATATATTTCCGAATGTTAGAGTTTCGTAAAAGCAAAAGTTTAATTAATTATTGCTGTTATTAATTTCGTTAATATAATTGATACAAAACCAGTTACAACCATCACTTTTAAATTTGGCGGCGAAAGGGTTTGGTCCATAAGAATTAAGTGACCTGGGTCCATATTCATAAATCTCCTGGAGATTTTCTTAATCTGAGAAGACTTACATAGAAGTATTCTAGCCCCATTTTTCCTAAACCTATATTGAAAACATTTTCGTCTATTTTATCTATCTTAATTTTCATATATATGGAAAATGAATATATCTTTATTGTTTAAACAATTGCACATATTTTGACTTTCTGAAGTAATGGCTATTATCTATATATATGGCATTTCTTTAGTTTTTGTCCTAAGAAGCTTCATAGACTTAAATCCATATCGGCCCTAGCATCATTCCAACAGAAAAAAGATAGTTTGTTCAAAATGTTACATTATGCCGTGTCTGTTTTATACACTCTTTATATCGCTACAAACAAGTATTTTACGTCATATTGATAATACTTTTGTGAATAGCCTACCCTTTAATCTAGATGAAACCGGATGACATTTTCGCCCAAATGATGGCTATTTATATGATTCGACTATCAGTGATAAGCTTTAAATAGGCGGACAAAAGGAAGGTTTTTGGTTCATATTGCTTGTTTTAAAAAAAACTTATATATTATTATTACTCATATATTAAAACTGAACGTTATACCATATGAATTATGATCTTCAAGCTGGGCGTAATTTAACAACTCGAACACTTATCAGCCTCTAAAACATTAACTAAGGTTTTCGACACACCGATATTTAGCTCCATTAATGTAATGATAGATAAATGTTTGCGGGAGTCGCATACAAACAATGTGTGCAATGCATCCTTTCCGATACATTGCAGTTCTACTACGGACTATAAGTATGAGACTTATTGTGCAAGTGGAACCATTTCCACCTCAGCAATGTTTTAGCGCCTATGTATCTGATGACATCTGGAAAACGATGTCGAAAATGTATCATTTGCTCGGAACGATAAATCGCTCTATTTCTTACAATGTTTTCAATGCAATTTCAAAAAAGACAATTTACTGTTCCCTAGATTTTGATATTTTTCTTAAAATACTTTTCATGTAGATTTATCTAAAATGTCTTCTGGTGGAAAGGATTAAAACGATAGATGGTCCAGCAAACACCATTTAGCGTTCTGTGATATAAATCGGTACATCGCTCATTTCAAGACGCCAACCTCTAAAGCGAGCTGTTCGAATATTCTACAGACTTCTAATTAGCAAAGAACACATCATGAGAAGATGGACATCAGCCTAAACAGAACACGTTTTTTTTCTTCTTGCAATACAAAATGTCAAAATGGTAGTTTTATTGTTGTTCGAATGCCAGCATATTTTGTATAATATATTGCTTCCGGCCATAACTTCTGTGTTAGAATAGAGAAATTGTCCAGGGAAAATTTAAAGCTGTGTCAGTCTCAGTTTTAACGGTGTGTTATTGCCGTATGAGTAATCAATGTCTCATCTAAGTTCCTCCTCCTCTCCACGTCGGACGTAAAAATGTCCGTGGCCATTAAATATTCATTGTGTTAGAAACTTTGACAGGAGTAGAGACTGGTGGTCATTTCAAAAGAACTAAACTAGGTCAAAGAAAGAATACAGTTTTATCATGTCTAATCTTGATAACCACATCTAGCAATCGCATGTGTGTCATATCCTTTCTCACAACCTAAATTTTGCTATTTCTATGCAAAAAGGAAACGATAATTTAACCTCTTCACTGCCGAAGCAATACTGCGCATGCGCAATATATCGTCTGCTTCATTTTCAAAATCACATATTAACTGCATGTTTAGCAATAACATGTGCCGAATGTCCAACAGCTTGGATCCGGATCATACGTCAAGTAAATCGGCGTCTCATTCGGATCTAGGCCGTTCGCTTATTACATTATGGTTCGGGGTAAGCAGTAGTGGTTAAAAAGATGTCATTAAAAGCACCCGCTATTCATGGAGCATCTATTATTTGACGACCTAAATAAGTGCAATTCTCTGAATGAAATAATAGAATCTGCGTCGAGAATAGTCACATATTTGTATGCCTATGTAGATATACCCCATTTCAACATTCTTTCAAACTCTTTCTTCTTGTCATGGTAACAGCTTTCCAAGTTTGGATCGAAAAAACTGTTTGCTATACATTAACCGTTGTCTGATATTTTATAGATTCGTCTCAAGACAGACATATTCTGATGTACATACAGATGTAAAGGAGTTATAATAGTTTTGCACAAAGCCATCGTTAGGATAAAATAAAATGACTTGCATGTACTGGAATATCGTTTGTAATTCATAATTAATAGCGAGTTATTTGCATTAAATAACTTTCTTCGACGATGACTCTCTAAATGAAGGTGCAATAAACAATAATCGACAACCCAGAGTACCATAATACTTTGCGGTATTGTGATTTCCGTTTTGCTTCCGGATATGTCTTTACCAAACCCAATAAAGTGAGCACTTATTAGAATCGTCTTTACAAGATCATTCTGGTGTGTGGTCATGGGGTTTTGATAAGAAATCAGAATGTTAGCATTTTAACATACACGTTATATTGGGACATAAACGGGAATTTACTATAACCGCAATGCATTATGGTCTATTGCAATAAGGCTTATGGCGCAAAATTGTCATATCGGATATACACAAATGACAACTGTTATGTAAACGGCCTATTCATGATTTATGGACTTGTTTTGATATTTTAAATGATGTTTATTTTTATGAGTACTTGTTTACTAATAATATTTACATTTAGAACATTTGGAACATTGTAGAAACTGAACGAAGGTGTTTGAATGATATGGAAACTTCTGGAATGTTTAAAAAACTAAGAATATCGAAGATTGTTCTAGAAGTCTATATTTGGCATCAAACTTGTAAACAGTTGGTCACATGATCTCATTTTGTCATCAAGCAAATTCAAAACTATTCCATATCTTTCTAGAAAGATGATAGAGTATATATAAGGTACTGCAAATTTGTAAGATTATTTTTGGCGAGTCATCAGTCATTATATGGTAAAACTGTGTGAACATTTTGGATTATTCTTTGGATATTATTTACTGGATTTTAGGAAGTGTGCAGATTAACTTTAAAAGTGTTGTGTAACATTCGGCAATCGGATTTAAGAATTAAACAAGGACAACTGAGTGAATGTTCTGAAGTACTTTGAGCTATGGAGAAACACTTTAACCAAAACCTGAAAATTAAACAGATACATTCCTAGCCATAGACATAATCAATTAATTAAAAGATTCACCATTTTATCAACGGAAACGCTTGTTAACGCCTCGGTTACTAGTGCATATTGAAAGAAATTGTAAGAAAAGGAGCATTTGCTCGTTTCGATGTATTTCGACACATTTTGATACATTTTAAAAGTGGAATCTTTCAAAAAATTTGTCAGAATCTTTCCTTGTACACTAGTCTAAAAAGTGTGTATAGAGAAAGGAGAAAATTAAGACCCGTAGCTTTCTTTTTTATTAAACTTATTCAAATAGTAACTCATGTTCAACATCTATATCCTGGATTTGTAGTAGGCAAACTAGTGATTCCTTTAGCATTCCTTTTCAGGAAACCGTGATAGGGTAAGTACAGTATGTCGCTAACGGGACACCGGTATTATAAGATGTGGAAATATAGATAGATATTAAATTAATGTATAATCGCGCTTGACAAATATTAAACTGGATTTAATCCCCTGTCTAGCTTTAGATGCTTTTCAGTGTCTCCCTTTAACACGAAGGCTGAAAAAACAATTGGTGATGCTGACATCGACGTGTGGCGATACCTGTTGCTAAGTCCGAAAGAGCCAGGACAATGAGCAAAAACATTATGGACGAGGTGTCAGAGCTGAAGATGCCGTCAAACACGTAAGTGAGTACACGATCGTTAGTCAGGATTAAGTTAGAAAATGCAGTGGCAAGTCATCGGAGGTGACTGTTGTTAACAGGCGACAGAAACAGGACATGAATGGCAAAGCAGGCCGGAAAAACATTAAAATATTAAACCGTGTATCGTCATGTTTCTTTTGATTCTATGTGCACATCTGCTGAAGTAGTTTTTGCATACGGGATACAAAAGGGACGGTTAACCCGAAATTGAACATAACTTGAAAATAAACACCGAGATAAACTCAGGGAAGAAAATAACGTTCTGTTACTACTTAATTATACAACAGTGATTGATAAATCATTCCTCGTCAGTTATATAAAGTATCCCTCTATATAGTATATAGCTGTAAATTGAATTACCGTCACTTGTTTCCCAGGTGATGACCACACGTTACTAACGCATGTGTGCCCTTCCCTTTTCACACAAAATGATATTGCCGATTTCTATATAAAAGAGTTAATTTTCGAAGACTATTAACATAGCAAGCAGATGCTAGTTATCGTCCAATCTTGTTTAGTGATAGTAGTTCGTGTTGGGTAAAATTATTGTATACAAATACCACAAACATGGTTTATCCGAAAGATGCCTTAGTTATGTTTGATCTATCATTAAACTTATTTTAAAACAAAGCAGTGATCGATGATTAATACGTTTAGAGAAGGTAAACGTCTACATATGAGCCACGTCACAGAAAAAAGGGGCACTCGGACAGATATAAAATGCGCTGACACAGCTCTTTTTTGCGCTATTATTCCAGCATCTAGTCACGAAATGTACCATTTGTATTCATTTAAATGTACAATTAGATGTTCTCTAAGATTGCAAAGAGAGCAGACCCTGACCAGCCGTGACGTGGCGGCAGGTCTAGGGCTACACTTTTTGCTATGTCGAAGTGCCCCTTTTCGCGTGACGTGGCCCATGTATATTCATAAATCGTCAGTATTCTTCAAAATCCGCGTAAGTGTAATTTGGGCAAATCGGCACTTACGTGATTTTGTGATAAATCATCGATGATCGTAAAAAAGCACTCTACTGCCATTTTGGCAAACTGCACAGGGGTGATTGTTGTAGAATTCGTAAATTTTCTTCTTCGACCACGTATGTGGCATTTTTCAAAATGGCACATACGTGGGTTTAAAAGAAAAGTGACAAATTACTTCCAACAATTGCCAGAAAATTGTTATTTGTTCATGTTATTTTCACGATGGCGCTGAAACGGTAAAGCGTAGCGTTTTTCCAACTGTAAATTAATACCCATCGAAATCGCAGACCAGAGCAATGATCTCTAAAAAAAATCACTTAAGATTCAACTTCTACAAAATATAATCGTTCTACAAGAACGTGTTGCTATTTCAACAGATGTTACATTTCACATCATTGTAAATCATAGAAATGGAAATTTTATTGAGCTCGAGACGTGGGAATATACTAGTTTGGAGTTTCCTCCAATTTCCCTTCTTTTAACCAAAGGAATTTAATCCTTTCATAGCATAGTCGACTCAAATCACCATAGAAATCAGTTCAGTCCAAGATCAGACACTGCACTAGGAGGCGCCGTCTGATCAGGGATTTCTTTTTTTTTGCAACAAAATTTAGTCCGGATTTTTGGGTTTCGAAAAAGCCATATTCACTTTCATTATTTTTAATTTTAATTGTATATATATTTAATCCATAACCGGTAATAACCATCACTTTTTTATTGAGCGCCGAAAGGGTTAAATTGACCTCAACGCGAATGTGCAGTATGCATCTGTAATGATCTTTTGAATGAACTGTCTATTTGAATGATTTATAAAGGTGGATTACAGATTCGGTATCCATTATTAATGTATCGATTTGTCTAAGATAATAACATAAAAATGAATAATTTAAGTTTACAATTTAAAACGAAAATCTTGTCATATGTATAATTGCATATCATAAAAAGCTGTAATATAAACACTAAAACTAATTGAGAATAACCATATCCCACTCCCCCTTAACCCCTTACTTCATAGACACATGTACGATATTTTGGCTGTAGCAAATGCATATTGCAAAAAAGTGTTGTAAATAGATCAAATGCCCATAATTGCAAATATTCTATTATCGATAAGTTTTCAAAGCCATCGAAAATGGTATGTTTCTTTCTTCGAGATAATTTTTATATTACTCCTTGATAATCTTCATATTCATCATATTTGTATGTTTTTTTATTTTCCTACTACCTGTTCATGTTGGCCGTTTTTCATTGAAAAACTGAATCGTCTAGGCCCAAAGTATATCTTCTTTTTACAGTACCCGTTTAAAACACTCATACCTTCAGTGTGAATAAGTCCCTTTATAGCATACAGGTTTATAGAGATGTTTGAACAAATTATTGAACAAATAATGAATAATTATGTAGAGCTAGACGATTCAATTTTCCCAGTATTCAATGGACGTTCCGTGATGAAGCTTTCTTACATTCTCGTGTAAGAGTTTGATTTGAACGTTTTGTATGCCAATCCTTCAACTCAGAGCTAGTTTGCAATTTTCTTAGAGGTATAACCCTTTACTCTAATGATACACCAGGTCAAAGAAGCAGATGGCTACGGCATACATTAATGCAAATAGTGCATTTGCTAATCAGGACCAATACCAAAGTGGAGCTTTTGCATCGTCTACTGACCAAATAATTATATTATAGCCATGAAAATCCCACCGGGCTCTTTGTTTATTAATTGGTAGCATGTCGGCGACCCGTCTCAGAGCAACCAGTGTGTAATTACTATATTCTGCCATAACTTCACTAGTTTGGGAAATCAAATTATCATACTGGTACCAGCGCAAGACATTGAGCTCCATTGGTATGCGTTATGGCGGCTCTCAAGCAGATGACCATTGATAAAAAAATGGAAAATGGGGCATTTGATTTCAATGAGAAAATGTACATTCGCTTATGTTTTCAAGCCATTCAAAATGAGCGATTCCTAGATAATAATGTCATTAGGCATCCGCTCTCGTTTCCACATAAATGAATCGCAATACTAAATTGTAAATCGCTAACTAATGAAAGTAGACGTATGCATTGTCGTTTAGATCCTGGGTACCCGTTCCAGGTGACGCTTAAACTTACCACCTAAACAGTGATCTAATTCTAAACAGATCGCATAATTGTAAACATAAATGTTTTTTTTATAGTTGCCAAATTTGCACTTACGTCTTTTTAGAAAAATACTGTCTATATCAGACAAACACATATCGAGTCGTTCAAAAAAACTCTGAAATGCCCTTTTAGAAATATATTTCTTGAGCATATTATCGGTGTCGTTCTAACAGGTCGTAAAAGTTTCATTTTACTAAAACGGCACTTACGTCCTATTTAAACAAGACCGTCGATATCAGCATAAACACATATTGGTGTCGATAAACGGTCTTTGCATCGATTTCCAACGACACCGATGATATGCCGGTTTAATTCCTTTGGAGCCAATAAAATGGAAACTACATTAAAGCAGTTCATGCATATTGAGGCCTTGCTAAGGCCAAATTCTGAAATAATAAAGACAGCGTCTAGGGAAATCGGAGCATTGCTCGCATGGAACGTACTTAAAATGTAATATTGATTCATGGACATTTTTGTTGCGTCTTATAAGGAGAGCTTACAAAGCTTAATCATTACCATGCTGCTAGAAATGCTGACTGGTAAAAGTATAGTCTGCCAGAACAATTCTGTAAAAGGGAGATCCTTCAAAAGCAAGAAAGTCAACTTATACAGAGAAAATTGCAGACTCGGTTTTATTGAGTCTGTTCATGAGTAGATTAAAGATGCAACACTACTCACGCCCCCTAGCACCGGCTTAAGCGGTATTCAATCTTCAAAACTAAAAACGTTGAAATTTATGATCTCGAAGGACCAGAAAGTATAACAACACTGAGAATGAAGCCTATTAGAGTTTAATATTGAAGACAAACCGTGATGAAAGTTTCTTATTATTTGTAATCCTGCAGAAAATTCATAATACGGAAGGTGTTTAAGTTTTGGAGCATGTAAGTGTACATACATGATTCATCAACTGAATTAGACAAAAACTCCTATAGAGTTTGAAGGCTCTCGCACCCAATTACACCAATCATCTTACACAATTTGAAGATTATGGGTCATAGGATTATTGAGCAGTAATACATTTGACTTTAATGACCCTAGTAACCGTGACCTTTAACCCAGTGATGCTTAAATCAATATGGATAGTCTATTTAATAAGACCTAACATTTCAAGAAGTTTGGAGACAATAAGTCTAAAGGTTCTTGAGATATTGAGCGGAAACTAATTTTAACTTTATGGTACATGTGACATTGACCTTTGACCATGTGACTATAAAATTCAATAGGAATCATTCCTCTAATTTAGACCAATAATATTGTGACGTTTGAGGACTGTGCGTCGAAAGACACTTGATATATTGAGCGAAACCTGATGATACCTTAAAGACCTTCGTAACCATGACCTTTGACTCATAAAGAGATTCATCAATATGATCAATCATATCATATTATTTGCAAACTCTGTGCTCTATGGATGTCCCAATATTAAGCGGAAAGCAAGTGTAAAAGAATGGCCTTTACACGGGGCAAAAATACATCTCTATGTATGGGGAGACTTAAATGTCATGAAACTGAATATCTCAATTAGTTGTGACCTTGTCCTTAATTTGAAGAGTCTTCATTTCAAAGCAATTAATAATAGATATAAATAATGTTAAAAATGCCTCCATACAACGAAGACCAATGAAAAGCCTACATATACTCATTCAAATAAATGAATTGAAACTGTTTTAACTGTTACCGTTACCATGACCTTGATCTTTGAACTTTGATTATGAAGGTCATGTAACGGATAGTATTAATGGATCTTACACAAGTGCTAAAAAAGAACGAGAAAAAAGTACAAAACGACTCGACTGAAACTATACGATACGAGGCTTTACCAATGATGTAGGTTATGTGATGATGTTGTTTAACTAGTAACAGTGACCTTTATATCAAGTGCTAAATATATTGGGCTTATCGCTCTGTGTTATTCAGAACAAACACACACTACATCATGTTTACACACGAATGTTTTATAGTTATCACTCCGGATGTTACTGAAGATGCTAAGTTACTTCGCTGTAAGATTTCAAAGAATAACATTGCACCCAGTACAGATCAAGACCAGTCGCAAAAGAATGTGATAATGCTATTAACTGTTTGCATCTCTGAAAACAGTTTGTATTGTGATTCTTCGACATGACATTCGAACGAGTTATTCACTGTTTTCAACGTGTTTTGATCAAGTTTAGCTCTTTGAATTTCCTGCATATATATCAGAAATAATCACGATACTTTCCAATATTTCAGTCAACATGCAATGTATAAAGGGGTATTAGGTGTAACTAAATTCAAAACATAAAAGCCCTAGTAAGAGACAAGTTTTACTGAAATAAATGAAACGCAGAACATTGAGAAAAAAATCTGCAAACTGGTATAATAAATTCTATATTTCAAAATATTCTACTAATATATGTCCATATATTTTGACTTTAAATTGATTTAACATTACTTTCGGTTGGTTTTGAACAGCTCGAATGTTCTATTAAGCTGTTACCCCTCCCTGTTACACACTGTTTATCAAGCTCAACCTCCTCACTTAATAAGTGCAATGCAATATTGAAGGAGATATTGTGTTGTTGTACTAAGGTGGCGATTTGAGAATTATCCCAGCCAAGTTAAGTTAACTTCCATCCAGTTGTTACAGAGATGTTGTTTATAGAAATTATGGACATATGACTATACGCCATATTACATAAGACCTATTAGAAACAAATCACGTGACCAAGGCTAAAAACAAAATCAAAACTTTTCCAAATATTGACCCCAAAACATAGAGAGAAAAAAAAAGAAATTACAAAGTCCAATAACAATTGACTAAAACAATGAAACAAATTCTAAATCCACAAGCTTTGTATTTAGACTTATCAACAAGGAACGACTCTGTGTAAAACACTAAATGAAGGCAACGGAAATTTTACTTTTTAATTGTATTGAAAACATTGAAGGAAATGGAGCATTTACTTGTTACTATCAAGTGTTCCATTACCTTCATTTCTTTCAATAGACATCAGTTAAAGAGGCGATAAAGGGCGCTTCTTGAGATAAAAGGGTTATTCCGAAATAAGGAAATACAACAACAAAATTAAACGCAAATGTTTGATCCCAAACCCGTAATGAGAGCCTAAAGTCAGTGAATGTAACAATATATCATATATCTGAAATTCACAAAATCCGTCAAAATCATATTTTTACCCAAAAATAACGCCATACTCAGCATTGTTTGGATACCACATAACAAAGGGTATACAATGGAACTTTAGATTAAATAATGCTATGTATTGTTATGCTCATGCAGATTATAAAACACAGTGGTCAAAATTTATCAATAAACCCTTTCTCATCCATTAGCAACTCAGATCATTATTAGAACCAGTGCACTCCAAGATAATACGCTGCTAGAGTAGACGGTGTCTGATCGAGTATTATACGTGTTTGCAACACAATTTAGTCCGAATATTAGGATTTAGGAAAAAACAAAGTTTATTTTATTGCGTCTGTAATTTATTGTGTTACAATATTTGATCCAAAACCAGCTTCAACCGACCATTTTAATTTTGCACCGAAAGTGTTAAAAATATATCCGAAAAATATCTACATTTATGGTTAACAGTATTGTAAATGTCGAAGTATTTAACGTCTCGTTATTGGATTTGAACCATATTATTTAAAGGCGTTTGCGGCAGTTACAAAATCTCGGCTCTCGCGAGAGCTGCATTTCACCGGTGTTCGAGCATTTCACACATGTTTAGATTGTTTTAATTATTTTGTATACATATTTGTTACTTTTTAATTGATTAATTAAATGC
>JAULCE010252629.1:0-10995 GCA_032359355.1 Macoma nasuta | reverse complement strand
AGGGCCACCATGTGACAACTCTTAATAAAATTTCTATAATGATAATGGAGCCGAAATTAATATAAACTTGAATAACCCATCTTTCAATGTTTTTCGATTTGAAAATAATTCATTATTATTCATAAATATCAACAAATAATTCATTATTATTCATAAATATCAACTACCTTTATGGTTTGAAATGGTACGACAGCGCTCGTTTTTACAGTTTCCTTGGAATAGAGATTACATTATCGAATAAACGCTAACCTTTGCGCATTGAGTTTCGGAATTCCACTGATGAATATCATCCTACCAGGGTAAAGACCGCCGATGTTTTGTACAAAAGGCACTGACTGTAAAACAGAACTACAAATTACAAAAAGCCCGCTGCTGATATTGTCGTCTGCTGCATTTTGAGATGGTGATTATATTAAACACTTTCCTTTGTACTACTCACAATTTGAATATGTTCGTGATCCCCATTGCATTCATATACCACCCGAAAGTAGATCATAAATTGAAATAAATCGTAAACCGTCAACAAAAAAACAGACCTCTTAGTACACATGATTAAATTATTAAGATATTTTTAAAGGTCATGCATGAAACGATGGAATGATTATTCGAACTAAAATCTATTCATGTAAGTGAATAATATATTATAACGCGCCTCAATGTTTATCAACCGCGGTGCCGTAGTCTAGTGGTAACGCTATAGTCTGTCATTTCAGTGGTCGTGAGTTCGATCCGTCGCCGTACCAAGACCTTTGGGTCAGACTTTAAACCAACTAATGTATCATGTATCAGTGATAAACACAGCGGTAGCACGTGTCAGTGTTATAAACTGGGCAAGACACACTAATAAAATGAACAGTGTGTTTCCTGGGTTCTCTGTATCTGTTTCCATTTCTCTGGGGCGTCCATTTAGCACAGCATTAACAGAATCGGACATAAAAACCAGACAATATTAAAGTATCATTAAATGCTCATTACAACCAATAATAATCTCCAATAATCACTTTCAGTACTTTGACTTTTAACACCATTCGATAATACTAAAACTTTATCGAGCCTTCGTTTAAATGTCCAATAGCTAGGGGCCAGATTAGATACAGATTTATGTGGCGTCTAATTTGCATCCAAGCTGTTTGCAATCACCATTGTATTCTTGGGTAGCGGACTGAGGATTAAGATTAAAACATATATGCGTACGGTTTGTTAGCAATACAAGGTATATTTTACATGCACGCACTTAAACGTATGTAGTAGAACTGGGAGTATGCTTTGCTAGATCCTTAAGTTTGAATGTCCTACAGGGTAAAACACGGTCCAATGACATTCAATCCAATACATTTCGAATGATTGCCGACATTAAGGGCTAAATTTGGTTCTTAGACTTTTGACAAACGTTTATCTTAGATGGAAATCACCGACCTTTTCAGAGTCGATATTCACTGCCAGCTTATCAGAATGAAATTGGTCTTGAATTTTGAACATTTAATTGCGTTGCTGAATATTCTGCGCCGGATGTGATTCTATATGGAAGGGTATTTGCACAAAAATACATCTCCATTTTTACTAGTATACAACAAGAGAGTTGTCTGGACTTAATGAAACTAAACACATAGACACAAAACTTCTAATGCTTATTAACTGTTTAAAGAAATCATTAACACATTTATGGTGCTCATGGCATAAATAGTTTATGCATAACAGTGTGTATGTGCTAGATATTCTCATACACCATTAATTAGATATAAAAGTTACTGGTTTTAGAGGTTGCGAATGGTCGTGTTCAACAAATCTAATATATAAATGTTTCTGCTACAGTTTGTTTAAAGTGAAACCGATATGTAAGAAATGTTCTATTTGGATCCTAAATGCTTCCCCCCTTCACTACTTACCCCGAACCATAATGTCAATTGCAAACAGCTTAGATCCGCACTCGGCGTCTCATTTGGATCCAAGCTATGTGACACTCGGCCAATATTTTTGCCAAAATTTAAGTTAATCTGTGAAATTTGGAAATGAAGCAGACGAAATATTGCACATGCGCAGAATTGCTTCCGGTAGTGAATGGTTTCAAATGTTCATAACATATTTGCTTGCTTTAAAATAATCATAGTTATAATGTATATTTAAAAAGTATGTTTTTATTTTGATTTATATAGATATAGCTATTTTACTCTACTTCACTAAATATAAGGGACACCTTTTGTGGACATATCGACATTTTTTGTTGACGGTATTGATCAAGATAAGGCACATTTATTATGCAGCCAGATCTTCTGTCCGAACTGTTGATCATCAATATTTAATATAAACATAAGTCGGTATGGAACGATTTGTTTTACTTTTGATGCTTACTTAGTGGTGAAGTAACTTAGTAGGTAAAGAGTTGACCGATGTAATGCCGATAATCAGTAATACAAAAGCCCTGTCCTCAACAAGCTCTATTTGAAGCAATCCACATGAAGAGAATCTGATGCAAGACTATGAAAATTAAATCAAAAGAAAATGTTTTCAAATGTTTACTTGTTATGAACAAATACTCAATTCCCTTCATTTATTTCAATAGTCGTAAGCTATAAAGGCACTACGTTACGAGCAAATGCTTAATTTGCTAAAATAATCAAAAGTTATCAGTTATAGTGGCGCTAAAAGCGTTTATGTGGAGGAAAGTGAAATGCAAACATACTGGATCTGCATCAAGAGATAAGTATCGGTTTTTAAACTCAGACAAGATTACATTTCACCACGTTTAAAGCATGACAGACAAACTTTCAATTCTACATAGGCAAGGGACTCAGATCCATTGTCACTGTGAACTACATAGGGGTACCAAGCAACAGGACACTATTAAGTAATTACCAGTGTAGCCTTTCTCAGATGCACGTTTGGAATTAAGGGCGCGAAGGTCACAAAAATTGGTTTAATGACCTTGGTACACCACAGTCCATCTGCACTGTCCCTGATTTATAAACTGCATGTCATGCAGATCTACCAGTTCTCTAAACCAGTTCAAGCTATTTTTAGACTTATCCACAAGAAAATTATCCGATAAAGAATATGAATATGTTGGCAAATTTGTTTTAATTGTATTGAAGTCAATGTAGGAAATTGATCATTTGCTCCTTACGAACACTCAGTTACAGAAGCGCTGAAAGGCAATGAAAAAAGGGTAAGTGTCTTTGCTAGTAATTGGTCTAATGTCGGTTCTATTAAAAGTTTCAAATGCGTTTCCGATGACACTTTAAATCCAGTGCCAACGCTCTGTATTTCAATATTCATGTTTAATGTCCAAAATAGTAATATTGCTTAGACGGCCTGCATTGGCCTGCCTTATAGCAAATAAACCATTCACTCATCGTTTTCATGGTAAAATGGACAACCGCATTCATTTGATATTACAATAAAATGACAAATTGAATCAACTGCATTTGTGTGTTCAAGTAATTTGTGAACAAATTAGATGCATGCTATACCGCAAAATGCATGCGTTGAATAAAATGAGTTTGTTTTTTAAACGGAAGCAATGTACTAGCGTATGAAACATAAATGCGATGTCATTTTAGAAATAAACTCAAGTGAGTACATGTAACAGCTAAAATTACTCAGGATGTATTCATACAACCAGAAAATACAGACAGAATGAATTTCAGTGAATTTGACTACAATCTGGTCATCAAATCAGGAATTTTGAATTATTCCTGTTTGCTCGGGTATTATGTTTGGTTTGGTTTTGTTGTTAACGTCCGTTTCTGCCAACTTTCGGCTAATTGGACATCCGAGAGAGAGGGGGAATCGGATATAGAGGAGCCTGGGCAACGCCCTACTCGTTTCAAAGGAGCCCTTCGGGTATTATGTACATTCCTTGATTGAGAAAGACCTTATGCATAACCCTGATTTTTGCAGGGTTTTATACACACTTCCTGTACCATGTAATCTGTACATCGATAATCGCTGTTTTAAAAGAGAATGTCTCGTATCTTACCGGATTGTAGATGGGTACCAGCTGCCTCTTTGGTTCGGGGTTGAAATACATTGGTGGAAGCTAAAATGATATTGACTGACGAATCACACGAAATATAACTACAGTCGCACTTCGATAGGTCGAGCTCGGTTTGCTCGAATTCATTCTTGTCGAACAAAATATTTATGGACCAAAACAAAACGATTTGTGATGTGTAAGCGCATATATTAGTTGCAGGGACTATTTGATAAGTCTGAAATTAACAAAAGTTCGAATGAAATTAAGGCTTATTAAAATAGTCCCTGCAACTTCGAGCCAACGAAGTTTGACTGTATTAAACAAAACAATCCAATTAAATATAGTCTAAGAATTATTAAACCAAGCTTGCAAACATATCAAATACAAACCATTCCCTGTATCTAAACTGGTGATTGTCCAAAGCCTATAATGTTTCACTTTCATCTGGGTCAACAGTAATTTTGCTCCTATATATAGCGTTACGTACTCAACGTTGAAAGTCAAATTCATTATGCGTTTTAAGTCGCACTTGTTTAATGCATCACATGGACCTCAATGGTGCCGAATCGCCGATACCGTATGCCTGTTTTGAACCAGATCTGCTTTATAACCTAACTTTGACCATTCCGTAAATAAAGTGTTGTATGTAAAAACACATTTCAATGAAGAAGCATGGCGAAAATGAAATATTCGCTTTTAACGGCTTATGCTACTTATATACTCATTCAAAGTGTATCTAGCAGAAAAGCAAATGGCAATTAACCATACTTCTCAATTACCCAGAATTTTAATAAAAGCCATTTGCTACAAAGACATTAACAGAACTATGAATACCTTGCTAAGTGCAAACATGAACAACTGTAAATTGCAACAGTGTTTTTAAAAGATTTGGCCGAATATGTAGAGTCAATCTGATCCTGATGGGCAGTTAGGCCATAATTTTAAACATTTGACATCTCATTTTGGAACCAATGTCTAACATGTAATAATCATTTTAGAGAGTTTGTGAGAGGTTTGGGCATACAGACAGGATGTCAGAATATATAGAGTTAATATGGTAACTTTTTTCTCGAATTATTATTTATATCATTGGGTATCAGTGTTGACCCAGGGTTATATGCTAATATCAATGAATGTCAGATCCTTGTCTAGAATATTTTGATTATTTAGTTAAGTAAGAAATAATTTCATTTATACTAAATATATGTTCCAGATCAGCTTAATATCATTTAGCACCAAGATAATCATACTTCTGCACAATATATAAGTACAATAATCTAGAATTGCATCAAGGTAGCAACCTATGGTTAAACAAGGACTTCCTTATCAATTGATATCAAATTTCATTGATCCTTATTTTGTGTTTGTTAACTTGTTAAGTCATGTACGGCATGGATCTAAGGAAAAACAATGAAATAATAAAAGGCCTCTAGCAATGTTTGTCATCATAGTCTGGCGGTAGTTATCATATGTATGGTTATGTTTATATAATAAAGGGTTCAACGGGGCGGTTTCAATCAATCATTAGGACAAATGCCATGAGGGGATGTTTGCAATATTGTCAATACGGTGTGTTGAGCGACCATTCAATAAAAAAGCATGGACTTAACTTCTGTGAAACTCTAAATTCAATATCGGAATTAACAGTCTACTTTTGTCACTCATATGAAGATCAGAGTACCAGTAAAATGTTATGTCACACAGACACATTGATGTGACAAGACACAAGCAAAATCTTAATTAAACTTTAAGTATGAGGAATGTTTTGGGCTGGGAAGCGTTTGGGATATGGCCCTCCATTCATAGAGCAAGTACGAGATGCAAGATACAACATAAATATATGATAAGGTCCTCTACAATACTTTCACCAATTATATTACAGCCAAGGTCTAGAACTACAATATCTGCATTCTACTTTATGTTTCAGTCGACCTTACGTGAAATTTTGGCTTTACTAAATGAGACCATCTACATGTTGACGTACATAAATTCTGATAAGGTCAAGGTCGAAGATACATGTTTAACTTACCTCTATTCTGATTAAGTCGACCCTTACTCCCCCGCATACTTTGATATGGGTCACTTGGTTGACTGCAAGTCTGTGGTTGTAGTCGCAATAATGTTGGCCATTGATGGACACCTGGAGATAACAAAAATGATGTCAGATGTAATACGTATAATAATATCTATATCCCGATATTTACTGAAACATATTGTCGGTAGTGACTGCTTTATAAATTGTAACTTTTTTAGCGTTAATGTCCACATAGAGCGTCACTGCAAATGTTGCAGACCAAGATCAGATGTCACTTTGACTAGTTTCAGTGACATCAATGTTTGCGACTACATTCATGTCTGTGTTAAAGTGTCAGAAAATACAAAGTTTCTATTTTATCTTTGTAATTCACTTTGTTGAACTGATGATTTAAAAGTGAGTGCTACTACTCGCATTTGGCAGTGGAAAGGTATGTTTAGACATTTTCGTATAGTGGTATACTTTACAACTGCTAGATGTAGTGCAACCGGGTCGAATATCATCAGAGGCATTGTTTTTCTCGTTTAATAAATAACATATGTTAAGAAAATCCATTTGATATCAAAATAATAAAGCAATATACATGTAGTTGATATTTTGGTTGCATTATGTGGCGATAAAGAAAGAACAAAAAAGGTTAATGTTCTTAAAAAAACAATGAATACCAAATTTGTTTACCATTTGAGTTATCACTGGATTAGATGTAACATACATTACATTAGATATAGCTTAAGCGACATATTTTGCATTATTCTAATATGAACGAATCATGACGTCGGTGGATATTTATAGCGGTAATGTAGTAGTTACACCCGACAGGCTTCCATTAGACACCGAACGAGTAAAACAGCACCGACAATATTGCATATTGTACAACACATTGTCATTTATGATTTATAACCGTTGATAAACCCTTTAATATTTTCCAATATACATGCATCAGTTAATATTTTTCCTTAATAGTGTATATGTGCGCCAGCACTATCTGAATCGGTTTTTGTATTTGTATAGTTGCACTTTCACTTTTAACTAATAGGCATGCAATGTCGTAGCTTTTAATGCACCTTTTAAAACAAGTGAGACCGTCATACTTTGTCTACTGGATATGCTGAAAAATGAGAAATAATAAGTTTTATTGTTTTGTGTTTTTTTGTGTTTATCAAATTCCACAACCATACTGTCGTGTTTGTTTAGAGTCTACCATTGGCGTTACTAAAATAGCCTCTACTCGAGGAATGTTTGTGTATGAACTCACTTCAACGTCACCAGAAATATTGACGGATGTTTTATTGTATTTTAAACATAAACTTAAAAAAACTAAAATAGCCTTAAACATTCATAAACATGTCAAATAATAAACGGGTCAGAAGTGTTTGGCTGTGAGATGCATATCTCTATCACATCTTTTAGATGCTTTACTGCAGTCGAAACCTAACAGTTAAACAACTACACAATTCGTCCGACCGTTTTGACAGGTAGAATCCGACAGTTTTCTAACGGATCCTTTTCTATTTTGACGGATCAGGCACTTTTTTGCCGAATTCCTATGGCTATATAAACACGAGCTCCGTCACTTTCTGCACGCTGTATTTTTGACTTATTTTGTTTTCTTTTAAAAGGCTCGACAGACTTACGATTACGCTTGTTTATTTTGTGAATTATTTATATATTTAATATCATTTAACGCGTTGTGAATCGGAACAGCCAAGTTAAAACATAATATCGCGACAGCTCTACCGCTGTTTATTGGCGGTACGTCTGTTCTTTGTTAATACAGATGTTATAATTAATCATATAACATATGACTGATTTATCGTGTTAAAGCAGATTCAGAACTTAGTACTAATCTTTAATTCTTTTTAGGCGCTGGCCAGTCTGGTTATATTAATCAATCATCTACTAGTATCGATTCTTTAGGGTTTCTTACAGTTATAGATCTAGTCTTTTATATTTTCTGAATTTAAAGACTGTGAATTTGTCCTTCTTTCTTTACCTTTTCTTGTTATATTATTTTGCCAGAGTCAATATCATCTAAAACAGTTTGCTTAATTTGAGCTCTATTGTTTGATAGTCTGAGACCAAGAGTTCTATAGATGGAATATCAATAGTGCGTACAAGATAGACACGGAGAGAGATAAGAAGGAAAACAAATTGAAAGAAGACATGACGGAAAGAGAATAATCCATTCTGACGTAGGCACAAACCGATCTTTAAACGCTTATACAAACAGTACAAACACATTCTAAATTAAGCAAGCCGTTTTTATACGAGTGTTATGGCCAAAGTCATTGGAAATGGGCAACTCGGTTATTGTATAGAGTGCTAATCCAGATCCATGTTGGTGCTTTAACTGCAACCTAGTTACAGTAACGCCAAACTTTGACCATAATATTGGTCATCGTGTTCTCATATACATCTTCAAATAGTTTACATCCTGAACAGAGTGCGAGTCTTCAATGTTTGATATGAACAATTGCGGTTTTCTTTTGATGCTGGTAATCAAACGAGGATGGGTCTTAGAAAGATGTGTTACCCGGTATGTGTTCGGCAGTACAAGAATCGCAATGTCGAAGCGACAATTCTTCTGAAACGGAAATGAGCCATGTTTTTCTTCCGGGCCCCATGTCCCGCCAGTATTGGTGTTCCTTACAACCTACATAAAAAACGAAAACAAAACATGTATATGTTTACTAAGAAATAAAAGTAGATAAGAAGGTCTTGCAGGACACATCACATACAAAACAAACAGCCACCCGAAAAGCACAGAAAACAAGCACATTCACACACACGCGCGCGCACACACACATACACGGGAGCCTAAACATACGCTACATATAAAAGACACACATGGACAAAAACAAACATAAATCTAGGGTGAAGATAGGAGTACCGCCTTGGAACGGTAAGTGACAAACACACTACTGGGAGTTTAAACCGGTGGAGGGGCGCCCAAACTTACTCTTATCCCATCATCACCCCATCAGACGTACAGTGTAAATAAACGGTATCCACGTCCGACTGCTCCACAACATCAGTGATGGCAAATCCAATTATAAAATATATGTAAAACATACAATTATATAAAAAAAAACATAGAATGTTTTCGCCAATCATCAGATGTTCTCAATGACTTGTCAGAAGCCAGAGTAACTGTAGAGCATCCATCAAGGGCACGAGAAAACGGGCACAATACAAATATCCGACATACTCCTTCCGTTTCCGGCTTTCAAAGTAGTCTCCATAGAGTACTATGACTTTCATGTCGTCGCGCAAGCGAAGAGGGAATCGTGATGACCAACTGTAAAATGGTTAACCACAAAACATGTAGTGCGTTGTAATATTGTTGGATCATAGCCCATCTTAATGAATATTTTAATACGTTTAATAAACAAAGAGTGAAAATGGGGATGTCCAGCTATTTTTCGAAGCTTGTAAATCACATCACTATAAAATTCTGGTTGTGAAATACCTTGACACAGGAGCGCCTTACATGCATGACGCTCTGTGATTTCCTGTTTAGATAGGTATCTGTGTATATATAAATCAGCTATCATTATGACTGCAAGGCGTTTGACGACGGCAAGTATTGTTTTGTATGGTACACTGTTGACTCTGGTGAGTAGCCACGTCGTTGATGTGGTGGCCGGTCAGGGTTTCCTATATTTGTAATGCCATCCAAGATGTCTCACCAAGCTATATCTTGTGACCGAACATTAACATAGCCACTTTAAGGCGTGGTCAGATGATAAGGTTTGGTGGAACATAAGTCATTTTATCAAATGGGAAAAAATCATCTTCTGAATTGCATTGAGATCTGAATTCGCATCATAAGACATACAGCGTCAGATCTATACACAATAATAAAGATATATCGCTGTAACCATCACCGCATTCAAATAGAAATTACAAATAGATTGGCTCCAGATCAGACGCCAAGTTACTTTAAGATTGATCGCGATCTTATTTATTCGACACCGGGATAAATCAGTGTCTATTCTAGCAGATGGTCGTGCTGATTCTCTTACTGTTTTGTTTTCTCCATCCCTGATTTTGCACAGATATGGCGTAGACAAAGGAAAATTATCTCATTTCGTTTTTTAACTCAATTTTCAAATTCAATTTCTCAATTGCCTTCCAATCTGCGTACTTCAATTTCTGACAGAGCTGATTGTACACCACTTAGTTCAGAAATAAATCAGTAGAGCTTCTGCAGTAGTATGTGATATTGTATGTACGATAAAAAACAGTTAAAATCCGGCGTAGCCGCAATGCCCTCGACAATCATTGTCAGCATATACTTGGCCAGTCCAAATGCCAAACAACGTTTGAGCTTAAGTATGACATAGTTCTTAAGAAAATTATTTGTCAAATCTGAGTATGTGCTCAGACCTGACTAATCTGAAAGTTGAGACTCATATCGGATTATTGTTGGAAAATCAACGACATAGTAATGCCATTTGAAAACTGAATCGTAGTTTATTTGATGAAAGGCTAAGTGTCCATTCGGATTGATTTGTATAGATCTAGTCCCTCAGGATTGTTTAGGCATCAAGAACACTAGGGCCATCATGGATGATTTAGGGTTACAATATTCGAAACGTCTTGTGGTTGGAAATCGTGCAGCGGCACCCGTCTTCACAATCAATATCAGCCAGTCAACTCTAACCCTTTCGCCGCCAATTTTAAAAGTGTTGACTGTAACTAGTTTTAATCAAATATTTTAACGAATATAACAGCGGAAATGTTTAAAAAAACTTAAGCTTTTCTGAAAGCCTTATATTCGGAACAGTTTGTTCTGCAAAAAGTCCCTGATCAGACACATTCTTTTAAAGTGGCGTCTGATCTGGGACTTCACCTTTTTGCAATATCGATTTTAATTGCCTATGGCGATGAATGGGCTTATCCATATCATATGAGCGCTGCTGTGCGATTTCCAACCTTAAGACAGTTCAAACAGTGTAGATCTATACCAGATGTCAAGCTAGAC
>JAULCE010252518.1:0-10996 GCA_032359355.1 Macoma nasuta | reverse complement strand
TTAAATATATATTTTATATAGAATCATAGGCTTACTTGTATAGAAATAAGATTTGTTTTAAAAATATGATAAAGATTTAAAACGTTACATCTTAATTACCACTGTTTTACCCACAAAATAGGTTTTTAAAACCCTGTAAACCCCCATCACATAAAGTTGAGAAAAATAATGTCAAAAGTAAAAACAAAAGTTCATTTTTTGCATATTGTGACACAAACATGTTTGCCTGAAAAATTGTAACAAAATATTTCTGTATAAATATGTGCAGAAAGATGTGCAGAGAAAACTATAGCAAACGTCTTTAAGGCTTAAATTTCGGATGTTTCAGCAGTATTTCTTGATTTAAATGTTTCTATAAACAATGGAATAGTCTCGACTAAAATATATGACCAAAGAGACTGATTTCAATATTGTTAATTATCCTCACCTTGATGGGGATGTTCCACGTGCTACATCTTACGGGATTTATATTTCTCAACTTATCAGATTCGCTAGGGCCTGTTACTCTATTACTGAAAAGCTCCTTAAACAGGGATACCGATATAATAACTTTCGAAAAACCTTTGCAAAATTTTATCATCGAAATATCTCGCTTATTTGCAAATATAGGTGCAATTTAAAGACACTCCTGCGTAAGAGTATTTCCCGACCAGAGTACTATGGTGGTGTGCTTTACAAACATTGGAAAATTACGGAACATGCTTATTTCCATTCTTTGTTTAATAAACGTATTAAAAATATGATCCAACGATATAACAGCGTACAGAATGTTTGGTGGTCAACTTTTTTTATAGTGGGCCATCACGCTTCCCTCTTCGATTTTGCGATGACAGGATGTAAAAAGTACTTATGATGACAACTTCTCAAATTCGGTAACGGAAGGAAGATATCTAATGTTTGTATTGTACCCATTCTGTCACGCTGAATTGCTTCTTTACAGTTACTCTGACTTCAGGTTATTTAGTACATTAGTGATTGGTGGATCCAAATATTTGATTGCATTTAATGGGTCTATGTTTAATATATATATTCCACTACTGCCACTAGCGTTGCGGAGAAGTCGGCCAGGGGTTACAATTTATTTGCACTGTTCGTCTATAAGGCTGAGAAACAAGTGTGAGGTTGGCCGCCCCTTAACCGGTTTAAACACCCAGTAGCGTATTTGCTGCTAACTGTTCAAAGGCAGTACTCCTATTTTCACGCTAACTCTATGTCTGTTATATGTGTCCTTGTGTGTTCTCATTGTTCGGGTTTGTAATTATATGGGGGAGTAAATGTTTAACGATTCATAACACTTTTTGATTTAGTTTGTTATTTCTAAAAGCTTTAAAAAGCGTATTTAGTTTGACTTACGATTCATAAACACCTATTCGCTGAAATTAAACTAGTGGAATATTGAGGTGTGTGTAGTAATCCTTGTATTTCTTTATTAACTCGTATACTTATGGTTTTTACAAGTTCAGGCATTAAACTTAATTATATCTCTGGTTTTCCCGTTTCTGCATTTGGTTATACCAGTATGATTGTAATGTCGGTGTGGATATAACATATTGCTATTTAAGCGACTTGTGCCGTGCATTTTACTACTATTTAGAGCAATTATGTATGTGCTTAACACTGACGGCGACTCCTATGCAATCAAAATCCGAGTTAATTGAGGGTAGTGTCGGTGTAGTATTTGGCACATACATTTACTCTTATGTGCTATTATCAATGGGATGTCCGGTCGTGTGCTTGGTGTTTGTCTGTGGTTTCCTGTACTTCCCATAACATTGGTGGGCTTTCAGATGTGGATTTCGTAAGAAGTTTTTGGCAAAGCCTGCATTATATATATTCTACTTTTTGTATAATTATGTATTCGAAGATTCATTTAAACCATTTACGTCAAAGACATAACTTGTGATGCCTCTATAAAAGATGATACTTGAAATTAATGTAAGAAATGTTGCATTAACTTTGCTAATATGATCAAATGCCTTTTTTTCACATTGTTTTCAAAGCCATTTAGAATTGATTGATGCTTAATATGTTTTTCCGAGACAATTTTCCCATTCAACGTAGGCTTGCTTTGATTTTTAATAGATCTTAAGTGCACATATAATAGAGGGTTAATATATAACATTAAGTGCAGACAAAAACAATTGTACGTATTAAAAGTAATGTTCTCCGACAAAAATGTAATCTGCTTGGAGTTATTGCGACTATAGATACGTGGCTGCCACACATTGTAGAACAAACATATCTGGCGAGGATTTAATACGAGAACTGATAAGGTATAACATGTCAATCAGGACACAACCACACATCTGGACTTAAGCAATTCGTCACTAACGTCGGTTTAAAAAATCGTATTTGAACGCCATAATGAGTGTAACTGCCATATTTTAAATCGATATTTACGTCGTTTGGGAATTAAACCTCGGTGAACGGTCAGAAACCACGTAAATGGCATTTGACAAACGGAGTTTACGTAATTTGGAAATAATTTAACAGCGTTGGTAAAAAGTAACGCAACTACCAATATGAAAATCGGTATTTAAGTGTTTGGTTCAAAATAAGAAATGACTGCCATTTTTGCATTATAAGTTACACAGTTTTCAGGCGACCTAATATGGAATATCCACTGCCAGTAATTCCCATATGGAATGCACTGGCAGTGGATATTCCATATTAGGTCATCTGACTACCATTTTCTAATTATATTAGAATTAAAACCCTGTTTTCATTCATTGATCGCAATATCATGATATCAAAACATAATGTTATCATTATGTTGCGTATAGTTGGCGCGTAACGTCACGTTGCCTAAAGCGTTAACGATATGACGTCACCGACGTCGATTAATACTTGTTTCTTATGTTTTTATATAAAAAAGTGAAAATTATAAGTTGAGAAATGGTGAGCCTCGTTAATATTTAGGTATCCATATACGATATTGGTGCCGTGAGCCATTTTATTCGCGATGACTACAAGGTGACAATCCTTCAGAGCCCATACTAGATCTGTCTTGGTTGCTAACTGCAGTGGATGGAAAATCGACGGCAGTGGATGGAACATCCACGGCTTTCACGTGACGCCTCTTAACTAATCATAAAGCTACAAACTAGTGGGAGGAAGGATAAACTACATTGCGTGGTTTGGGTATACTTCGTTGATGTCCGTCAAAACCAAAGCTGTGCTTTTTGGCAATTGACATATAATTGTTTTTTAGAACTAGTGTTCTTCAAAAGCTAGGTTTGTGTATGTGTGCACAGATGTATGTATGTATGTGACTGTGCTGATTAAGTGGATGTTTTGTTGTATGTGGTGTGTCCTGCAAGGCCTTCTCATCTACTTTTATCTCTTTATACTCATCCCGGTTAAGCATATTACTTAAGAGGTTAGTACCGGCATACATACTCTAGTTTCCCTTTACAGCTTCACAGCTTATAACTGTGTTAACAATTGTCAAACATTTCATTGATTGTTTTCGACCATTTAAGGTACTATCAGGGGTTTTTTAAAATCTTATTCTCATAGTTTCCTGATTATAGTTTATTTTCCTTATCCGTAAAGTTTATTACTGTCACTGTTTTTTTGGTTTTTGAGTTTCGATATGAATGCAAAACAGCCCATTGTTTGATTTGAACTGTATGTATTAGACATGATTAGAACTAAAACTTTGAGCACTGTATTTTGTATAAGCCTAGTCAATATATATCTAGAACCAGTAATTTTTGTTTACAACATGTATAGTAAAACAAGTGTTCCTTTTAAAGACCATACATGGTAAAAAGTTTTAAAAATCCTTTAGTAAATAGGTAGTTTGAACATTTTGGGTATTCGTAAAATTGCTTCAGGTATTCCAGGTGTTAAAACGACGCGGTTTAGACTTTTCAGTGATATATTGAGTAAGGAATGTGGCATTCTTGCTAATACTATTTACTAAATTGATTTACGCTTGTGTCTGGAATATTTATGTTCAGATCAAACCATATGATTATGTGCATAAGCGGAATGATTCTTGCGTAGGCGGCGAAAACCAACCAATTTTTTTCAGAATAAAAACTTGTAGCGAGGGACATGTCGTCTCTCTAAATATGGGTATGTTCTAACTGTCTTTAGCTTTATATGGAACTTTTAATGCAATGGTCTCATTTACATTGTACACTGTATTTTGTATAAGCCTAGTCAATATATATCAAGAACCAGTGATTTTGTTTACAACATGTGTAGTGAAAAAAAGTGTTTCTTATAAAGACAATACAGGGTAAAATTAAGTTTGACAAATCCTTTAGTTATATGTGCAGTTATAACATTTTGGGTATTCGTAAAATTGCTTCAGGTATTCCAGGTGTTAAAACGACGCGGTCTGGATTTTTTTGTGATATATTGAGTAAGGAATGTGGTATTCTTGCTTACACTATTTACTAAATTGACAAAGCAAATGATTTGAGCATGTGTCTTGAATATTTATGTTCAGATCAAACCATACGATTATATCTAAAAGCGGAATGATTCTTGCGTAAGCGGCGAAAATCAATCAACTCTTCTCAAAATAAATAGCTGATTTATTTAAACGTTTCGTTGCCACCGGAGACGATCAATGTCACTGTCGCCGACCAAGGTTTTAAAATGAAACAATTTGAAATAAGATTAAATATTAATCCTTTCGTTATCCAGCTAATGGTATAACAATCCTCATGGACAAATTCTGATGAAATATATGAAACTCTTGTCAAAATAAAAAATGTATTTTTTTTAATTGTAACATTGAGGTTAATAAAGAATGTGCAAATGCTGAATTTCCTACACGATCTCCAAAGGCCACAAATTACATAGTTTTTAATAGGTTCTTCTGTGGAGGAAAGGAATACTTAAGTCAACTGATAATTAAAAAAAACCCTCTTTGTTCCACAAAGTGTTTAAAACTATTCAAAATTAGTTTATTCCGTCCGGCTTGATGGCCTTCTTATTCACCATAATATTGGTCATTGTACATAAATCTATAAATTGCATGTGAAGAAAGAGATTTAAGGGCTCACATTAGAAACACACAACCCCTGAATAAAACCATGCCGAGATTTTAACGCAACGAAGATCATTTTAACGTCGGATGCATTAACAAGAATTAATGATTTGAGTTTGTATATACTAGGCCGCTTATTTCGGACCACTTGACTAGATATGGACATCATTTTATCCAGCATTGCTACAATATAGTTGAATTGGCTTACTATTGCAAAATATACGTAAATACAAATCCTAGACAGTGTTGCCTCGTTTTTTCGCTATCCGGGAATTGTTATCTTGCATCATATTCCCTTTGCAAACAGTGTATACCCAGATCAGAGAGCTCTTGAAAAAGCCCTTTGTTCAGGAAAAATATTATATATCACTCACAATTGCCTTTCTCAAAACTGATGTATATTTTTTATTTTTGTATTCAAGAATTGGCATTTTAAGCGTAAAGTGTTGTGTTTTCGTTATTTTTGTAATATTTTTTATCTGAAATTGTACTCGTAAACGAATAAACGCTCAATCTCTACTAAAATTTGTCTTGAAATTAAAATAAATATATATACTTAATGCAGTATGATTGTGAAACCAGGGATATCGTTAAACCCCATGAAAATTTCAGGGATTTCGCGAATTCTCTGATTCACTCAAGGGTTTCATAAAACCCCTGAAAATTTCAGGGATTTCATGAAATCTCTGAAATATTGACATGGTTTTTACACTGTCTTACTGGTTGATTTTCAGTAAATCTGTGAAACTCTTTTTTAGTTAACTTAATATACAATTATGATTTTTTATGATTAGTACATCACTCATTAGCACAAACCGCTTCAGTAACTCTATTTTAGTTTATTTTTATATAAATGTGACTTTTGTCTCGCCGCGTAGCAAAAGCGGGACTAAGGTATTACTTTTCTGGCAGCGGCATACAGTTTTTTTATATACTTTTTTTAAGCTTGTCATTTTTTTCCAAAAGGAATTCGACTCGTAATTAATTTTCAAATAATTGTTTTATAACTTTTCATTTCTAGTTTTTTTACGTTTATTTTCATACTTGTATTTTTTTAAATATTTTGTATTACCTTTTAAATTCTATTAATGGTGTTAAACATTTGAAATAACTATTTTTTTCCCCTTATTTTTCATATATATATATATTTTTTACTTTGTCATTTCTTGTAAACAAAACAAAATAAGTTTTCAAAACTTTTTTTTTCAAACATATTATTTTTTGCCTTTACTAGTATGATGTCAAACATTTCAATATTTTATTATTTTAACTGACATGTAATGGTTTCCAATATTTTTTTCAATATGTCATTTCTTTATATGGGGACAAACTTTTTGAATCATTCACTTATTTTTTCCGACTTCCCCAGATGTTTTTTTTTTTTTTTTATTTGGATTCCCTGGCCACATCTTTCAGGGATTTCATGAAATTCCTTAAAATTTCTGGGGTTTTATGAAACCCCTGAGTGAATCAGGGATTTCGTGAAATCCATGTTTTCAATATCTTACTGTAACATATACATGTTAGAGTTGCCTTGATACGCAACCATTTTATTACAGTATTTCATTGTATTTAAATAGCATATGGAGCAAGGAGCAAACGGTTAAACACTTCCGCCGCCGGTTAAAAACTTTCGCCGCCGGATAATTAATGCGTCATTACAAAAAGGGAAGTCCCAGATAAGACACCGTCTTTAAAGGGTGGCGTCTTATCTGTCAATGCGCTATTTTGCGGCTAATAATGTTCCCGAGGAAGCAGTTTTGGAATAGAGAAAGTTTATAACATCTTCCCCGTGGTTTATTTCGATAACACAGTTAATCATAAAGTAGTACCAATCGGCACTTTTAAATTTTACGTCAACAGGGTTATGTGTAGAGTTCGACATCAACTGCATTATCTTTGTGTGGGAATAACGCAAATCAACCCATTAAGGCACAGTATGACAATATACGCTACTAGAGTACAACTATTACATAAAATAATCTGAAGAGTGGGGACTCTTAATATGGGTATGTTCTAAGCGATGTTCTCATTAACGTTGCATTTTAATATTTTTGCATACGCTACCAGTTCAAAACATTTTCAGAATGTCTAAATGCCTTATCTTATTAAATTGTCACCGCAAGCTAAACATATTAAGGTCATCTTGTATTTACGATTCCATTTAACCATTAGTGCCATTGACATACATTTTGATTCATCTATAGAAGATGATACTTGAAATTATTGTGGAACTTCTAGCATTATGCTAATATGATCCAATGCCTTATTATTCCACATTGTTTTCGAAGCCGTTCAAAATTGATTGATATTGTTCTTTTCCCTAGACAATCTGCTCATTCATCTCAGGCATCCTTGATTGTGAATACGTTTTAAGACCATATGAAGGAGTGTGGTAATATGTTACATACAGTGCAACAAAGTTAATATGTCACATACAGTGCCACGGAGTCAATTTGTCGTATTAAAATTACTGTTCTTCGACAGTAAAATAATCAGCTCGGAATTGTTGGGACTATAGATTATTGGCGGCTGGTCTGAGTTATTCCAAACAATGAAGACCAAACCAATTTATCGAGTATGTGATACGTGAACGATAAGGTATTGCATGTCGAACAGCATAATACAACTATATAACAATCGGCAAAAGATAGGTTTTAGAAGAACAAAATCGTCATTGTACTTAAAAAGTCAAACATGTGCCATTTTGTTTTCAGAATGTGTGTTATTTTAAAAATCGGCGAGCTTCTTTATTTTGAGCAAAGCTTTGCACTGTTTGCCACGGCTATACACCTCGTTTTTCAAAATAGTGACGCATGTTTTTTACATGTATATAAGACACATATTGGCTTACATAATAATTAGAGTAACACGCTTCGGTCATTCAATTACATTTACATTGATCAATGTATTCAGGCATAAAATATTCATGAGGCTATTTTTATTCATTTTCTTTAATATAAACATAAATATTTGTGGAAAACGCATATATTATTGTTTAATTTCAACGAGTACTGATATATTTATTATAATATCAATTTTCGCCTGCGTTTAAACCAAATTTTCACGATTGAAAATATAAATTGGCATTTACATTTATTACGTAAATAGAATCCTTCAATTTAGCTCGACATTTCGCGTTTTTTAAACTTGACTTGAGCGCCACTTATTTCTTGTTGATGCCGTTTATCACTTGTGGCCATTTGCTTTTTTAAAGGGAACGTCTAAGCTATATCGTTAATCCATTTAAAAAATATATTGATTCTTGATTGTATTTTAACCCTTTTATCCACGAAAGAGCCTTTTAACGCCCCTGTAATGATGGATATTGAAATCATTGTGAAATGAAGAAGTTGCTCGTATCGAGCATATGCTTCAGTTCCAGCAATTATTACAATTACATGTAAATTCAAATAACTTTTTTCTTTTGTCTAGATTTTTTATATTTTTTTACAGACTATTTACTTATCGAAAGTTCTTAAAACACATATCCAACATTGTTAAAACGATTGCAATATCTTATATGCATTATATTACGACTTTTTTAACTGTAGAAGAGAATCATTTAAGGTGTCGACTACACATAGATGGAATTCTACTTAAACCGGTTGTTAAACCGGACCTTAATCTTTTTTAAGTGATTAAAGTGGCTGAAGTATTTTTTAATTAGTTCTGGTGTTCATTTCGTTACAAAACCTGACCTAAAACCAGTTACAACCGTGACCTTTAAATTTGGCTTCAAAATGGATATTCGCCTGTCATTGCAACATACCTCTTAAAAACATACACACAGATCATTTGAAGACTCTGAATAATTAAACATGTTTTAATATAAAGGCGTGCTTTAAGGCGTGTGTTTGGAGGAAATGGTTAACTCTTAAAAACATCGTTGGAAAAGCATCATTTGCTATTTTTTCTACTATGATATTAAACCACTCAGACACTCACGGCAGGTATTTTAATATCTCTTAGACATTAGCCCAGATACTTTGATAATGGTGACTCTAAAATAGCGCTTTGCGTTTATGTTCTTAAAGGAAAGCTATAATATAAAAAAAATAAATAAAATCAAATACATTTGTGACAACAAGAGTGTCTAATGTCAGATTTAAGTGAATTGGTACTTTGCTTGTATCGAAAATTTGTTTTCCTGTTTTAACGGACCACTCATGATTGTTTTATATGAATAAAAGAGTATTCATAGTAGGTCAGTACTAGCAGTATGCAAAGAACAGAATATGTTTTTGTATCTAATGCTATTGTTAAAAACAATGTATAAGATCAAGCAAATTTGTTGATTTTGAATTGTTTTGAAAACATTGTGAGAAATAAAGCAATTGTACATAACGAGAAAATAAATCATTTCTCACAGTGTTTTCATATTCATGTTTTAAGCATTAAAAATAGATTGCTTATACAACTCAATTCAATTCGATTATGTATAGCATTAAACATACAGGGTATGTTTTGAGCAAGTACATGCACACCGAAATAAAGAAGAGCTTGTACAAACGCGAATGAATGAGAATAGTACAAGCATTGTCTTTGTAAATTTGCAAAATATATAAATTTAGACAATTTTCTCATCGTAACGATTGCTTTCTCAAAGAAAAATGATATATTTTAATGTGTTTAGATCTCAATTCCGAATATTTACCGCAAGTCAGTAAAAAATGAAATTCATTTTTTATCAATCTAGAATTACAATTATTACACAACCTATCTTCTCTAGTCAAATTATGATATCTTCCCGTTTAAATCGCTAGATCATGTGATGATGTTCTTAATATTGTTAAGGCAATTCTATATTTTGGTTCTGTAATAAAGTCAATATAATGTTTAAATATAAAGGAGAGGGGTTAAACGCGTAGACGTCTGCCTCATAGACAATATCGGACATTTACGTGATTATGATATGAGCTGTTAGCATTTTTAAATGCTTTCGGCATGATATCATTCTTTAAATGGAAGAGAACTGCATCTTTTATATGCTTATTAATTACGATTGCTGATGAAACAGGCATTAAATGCGTTTATATGTAGACAATATAATTGAAATGTAAGACAATTAAAGTCGAAGGTATAAAACGCTTCCATTCACGACATAGAAGAATTCAATAAATGCATGTATTGCAACAATTACATGCACTTTTGCAAATCACTAATAAATATCCATGTATAGATATTATTGTATAACAGTAAAGCATAAAATAAATATATGTATTTTATTAATATCATAAACGACGTCGCCAGCGTGATATAACAGAGTAATATAATTTTCGGTATATAACAATGTACGTGACGTCATTAAGACCAATGTCAAAATGACCGCACTGTATAGCGACATTATTTGTTTTTAAACTAATAACAGCTGCAATGTATAATATAAATATAATTAAACAGTTTAGTCTTTCAATATGGAATTTATTAAATTCATTTTCTTAAATTAATAAAACGTCGACCAGTGCTCGTTTGTTTTTTTCCATTTTAGAAAAAATAATTTCATATCGAACAACCAACCACTCATGCAATGTTAACTTTATATGGTACAGTAGAACATAATTCCCGCCGAAGCTTCATCCTTGCGTTTCTGTTTTCGTTTCCGTGATATGTGCTTGATTTATTGAAGCTAGTGAATGCCTCAAACTATCAGGCTACAACACATAAAACAGAGTCCATTGAGAGTTGGTATGTAATTAAAATGACTCAACCCTTATCAAGTCGACGAAGAACGAACTCGGAATACTCGTCTGATGAATATTATAGCATTGTTCGATCATATTCATTTCTAGAAATTTCCTTTACTGAATAAATGCTCTAGTTTCAAACTGATTCGATCCGGTCAAGACGCCGATGTACTCTGCGTCTGAACCAGATACAAGCGGTTGACGTTATCATTTTGTTCGCAATCGGTAAGATACGGGATAATTAATTGGCAAAATCAAATAATACAGACCCTATTGAGCTTAAGCGTATAATCTAAATACC
>JAULCE010252407.1:0-10996 GCA_032359355.1 Macoma nasuta | reverse complement strand
AAAATCGGGCGATATTTAAAAATGAAGCAGACGACATTTTTAGCAGACGACAATTTTCGCAGCAGGCGAAGGGTTAAGAATATCGTGGATAATCTCGTGTTTTGAATTCAGAAAAAAGAACTGCTTAATTATAGTTCAATGGGATAAGCTATTAACATTCATTTATGGACGCACGTTTGGTTAAAATTATGTTTTCGCAAATCTGTGCATAATTACTATGCTTGAAAATAGAAAGTTCAGAATGTTATCATTAATAGAGCTCGTTTAATGTGCTGGGTGGCTTCTCTGAATGTGTAAGCAGGGAATCAGGTCATCTGCAAGTACAAACTGTACAGTACGAAAAGTAATTGAATTGAAACCGGAATGGAAACCTAGCCGGAACCGGATCGGGGGCGAATCGAGTATATATAACATTGAAAGGGAATTATTTTGCAAGTTCCGGTTAAAATATTAAAAAAAAACATGATGCGCATTATAAAGGGCATCATGTGGTTTCTGCGAGGTTTTTGCTGTCTTTCATGCAATTTTTATCCGCAACCGAGCCTTGGCGAAACCGGTTAAATCGTCAATTTAATTAGTTTTGGTATGAAAGGTTATAACAATAGACGTATATTCAGGTTATAAGCTATAAACACTACTTTGCATATATAGATAGAGTCATCAGAAACCAATTCATATTTAGTTTGGCACCTAACAATTAAATTGATCTTAGGTTTAGAATTTTGTCTAAACAAAAATCTAACCATTGTTTGGTATTGAATCGTACTACTGTCGAGTCCAATGGCTGAACAATGTTATAACTTAAGGAGGTTGTATATTTTGATATCGTATTTCATTGGCAAATAATGCCTAATGTCTGCCTCTCACCCGGTACAAGAAAAACAAAACATTTTATTGCAACTGTTTAAAACCATAGAACGGTGTGTTATATGTTTGTTTAATTACAGCATTGCAGTGTTTTGGCTTAGCTTTTAACCTTCGTATTCAAGCATTTTGTATACTTCTCTAATAGATGACTTTCGAATACCTGTAGGAAATTGAGCATTATGTTCCGTTTACTAAACTGTGTTCAAACTTAATCAAAGTTTGAAGTTTCATTTCTTGCAGTCTTATTTTCACCAGAGGTTGTCGCTGTGGAATCAAAATAACACAAATAGTACTTGTAAAACGGACCTTATTTATGAATCGTTATATGAACGTGTATCCTTTACAACAATTTCAAATTCAACTATTTTAACGCTACACAACGAAGGTTACAGCCACGGGTGCGAATCAAATTACTATTTGTAAGGAACAATAGTAACTCCACTTCATCTAATGTTGACCCTAACTGTTTGATGCACAGAAACAGAAATTAGCAAAATGAATTAATCACACACACAGCAATTTCAGCAGTCGACATTTAACAGCATGGAGAGGTTTAGGCTGATAACACAATATGTTAAATGCAAAGTTAATTGTCGCTAGATCTATTTAGTCTTGAGGTTTGTCAATAATATTAAAAAGTACGCAAACACGTGGGTGATTGTTTTGCCGAATTACATATCGCTTGAATCCGGATCAGAGTCACTAGTCTATTGATCTTGATGTAAGCTGTTTTACGAACATTCTATTTGGGGTCACGCCCAGCAATATAGGGGTTTATAACAAAGTTAAGACTCTTGGAGCCTTTACTTCCTCCTTAGTATATTTGGCAGGGAATATCAAGTCAGCGAATTAACTTGTTCTGATAGTTGTGTACAAGACAGTGATTAAGATGATTTTGGAATTCTGCGCATTCACAAATATGAAAGCCCTTGATACTGTAAAGATACACTGTGAATACATTACAATTATTCTCACAATTTAAGTTTATCTGATCAATAGGTTATTTTTCGAGTATATGTATGCATGCAAATGTATTGCACCATGTTATAACGCCATGCACTTAAACTATCCGATTCAAGCTTAGGTCTACAATGCTGTTTAGCACTTTGAATACACTTGTCTCTACAGAAGCGCTTTTCATCGTCACTACTACTTATGGATATTGAAAGCATTGTAGAAAATAGGAAAACAAAAGTTATTTGCATAGAATTTCATATTATAACTTAAGATTAAAAAGTAGGGAAGTCAAGTGTTGCCTATTTAACTAAGTTAAGTTATTTGACTAACAGTGAACTTCCTGATCATACGCCGCCTTATCAACTATTTCCTCTACTCATTTGTATCGCGTCCGAATTTACCCTGGTCTCCACAGAAGCGCTCTATTACTGATGGATATTAAAACATTTTAGGAAATAGGAATCAAAAGTATTTTGCCTGGTATTTCATATTTTTCATCAGATTGTTTCATTGTGGATAAGTCTTGAATATAGCTTATGGAGGAAAGAGTGAAGAACGAGTCTGGGGGATAAATTAAAGCTTCCGATCAATAAGACTCAAAGTTATTTGCAGCTATGCTGATCCGTATCACTAAATTCCTGATTTCTGAGACATCGCGTCTAAGATTTATTTTCCTGAGGTAACAAGTGTCTGCAGTGGTGTTGATTGAAAATGCAACCTTCTCTAAAAATATTACGGAATCACTTTGCAAAAAGTGGCTTAAATGGATTGTGGAAAATGTCTTTTGAAATCAGTTGTGTGGATATTCAGAGAAACCTTGTTTTGATTATAGGGACTGGGATCAAATAGATTAATCCAAAAGTAATATGATCAGTTACAGTTAACCCCTTCACTGCTTACCCCGAACCATAGTGTCATATGTTAACAGCTTAGATCCGGATGGGACGCGTCTCATCCGGATCAAGCTGTTTGACACTCGGTCAATATTTTTTGCCAAAAATAAGATAATCTGTAAAGTTTGAAAGTGGAGCAGACGAAATATTTCACATACGGAGAATGCGATGAAGGGGTTAACGAAACATTCATTACTAAAAGTCTGAAACCAGTTGGGCAGCGTTCCGTGTCTAACGCGTTAAATGGTAAAGGATAGCGTTTCTCCTACTGTAACGGACGAAGCATAACGTCTAACCGAAGTATAGGCGAATCTCGTTGTGGTTCATCTCTTAATATCTGTTAACCCGTCCGGCGCAAATTTAAAACTTATTACTGATGTAGGATCACATATTTTAACGAAGTCAATAACAGAAATTATTAATTCAACTTCGACTTGGCCGAAACCCTTTTATTTTTACTAAATTTTATTGCAAAACAGTGAAGTTTCTGACCTGACACCGCCTTCTAAGGCGGTGTCTGATCCGGGACTGCATTGATTTGATGGTGATCGGAGTCGCGCATATGGCGGTGTATGGTTTAAACATACGTTCGACTTAATCGTGTTCGAGCTAACAGTTTCGACTATAACTCTTTATTGAGAGAATGTTTTATCAGCGTTAGATGTATTGGCAAAACACCTGAAACTGCCGACTGCAACTAGGTTAAAATCACTTGATTTACCAAAACGAAGAACAGAAACGACTTTTTTTCTATGAAGGTTCTAGTCAGGGGCTTAATTATTCAGCAAACGGCGAGGTCCCTGTGCAGTTGTCGCCTTCTCGTGCTATAGTGGGCAAAACGCCTTTAATAATACAACGCGTAAAACACTTACCACTGATTATCTCTACAAAAAGAACGGAACCAAATCAGACGCCGAGTTACTCGACATCTAATCGGACTCCAAACTGTTTTACACTCATAGTAATTAAATATTTAAAGACAAACCAGAAAAGAGACATTTTACAGGTTATTTGCATTGCATTTGCATTGCGATTGCGTTGCGTTAGCTTGTTATATATGCCCCTCCCCTCTGTACAAGGCATTGTTTGCGTCAAAATATTCAGAAAGTAAGGTAAATAGTGTAGACCCCGAAACGGCAGGAGCATTCTGTCCGGGTTCAACACTATATGTGCAGTCCCTGCTGGCCTGACACGAAGAATAATTAAGTTTTCATACTTGGAAATTCACATCATCGAGTATCAATCATATCCGGTTTTCCGTAACGTTTTACTGCATCACTCAACTTATTGAAGCCCCTGTAGTAGATAGCTTTAAAACATATTGTGAGAAATTGAGCATTTACGATAATGAGCTCATGCTTCTTTTCACACGATCTTTATAAAATAATCAAAATATTTTTTGCCTAAATATCTAATTCTCCATCAACTTCATTTCTTGTTGATAATTCTAGAATAAGTATATATAGTTAAGGGTTAAACGAATTCTAAACTTGAAATAAACTATTAAAGCGATGAACGTTTCTGAATGAAGATTAGTTTACTTGTTCACATCCAATGCACTTTGAACACTTAATATAATAACCGAACGCTCCTAATAATCTGAAATTAGACGTGTGTATCTATTTAGTGCAGCCTTAGTTCGGAGAGAGGATCACTTTGTCAGTAGGAGCCTGGGGGATGCAATTGGTCGTTAGAAAGTCCTGCTGTTAAATGTTTATGTATTTTCTAAAAGCAGTTAAAATAGTACAGTGCACTATAAAAGAAATTAAACAAAATATAATAATACTTCGAATGATAATTTCTTAAACCTTTACTCAATAGATACGTATTTTACACCTTTGTAGTAATGACAATTGATATCATTGTAGGAAATGGAGCATTTGACTGTAACGAACAACGGGTCCATCATCCACAATATTTACAGAGCCATTTTTGATTTTCTAGATATTCTCCGCTTATAATGATCAACGGAAAATAACGGTTCTTGTTCTTTACATAATGGCAGTTCATTTAAACTAGACAATACGCTGCTATATATATGTACTGTCATTGTGAAAGAGTATACTTGTAGATGTAGTAAAGGGTTAAAAAAGTTCACACAGAGAACCTAGATTGTTCCAAGCTGACACATTCTTGCTTATTAACGAATCCTCAATTTACAACAATCTCAACTTCGGTTTAGTCGAAGTGTTCCGGCTTCAAAACTAATTTTGACTGCACTTTGAAATGTCTTCGCAAAATCGTATTAGAAATGATAATGTTGTATTTAAATAATCAAAATACAGACGAATGCACCGTGGCTTTACCTGAACATGATGTCTAGATCTAATTATATAAATATCTGAATTCTCAATCTTTTCACATCGAAATGAGATTCCAGTTCTATTATAAAACAACGTTATTGAATTATATATACCATTTAAAGAAACGATTTTGAGTGTTCATCTTTGTATAACATGTAATAACATGACTTTCCAATATGTATCTCTGTTCTTTATTAAATCGGATCGGTAAGTCGTGCAAAATCGTTTAATATTTTAGTTGAGGTATTACAAAAACAATATCAATCAAACATGTGTATAGAACATACGCAAAATTGCGAACTAGAACAATTTTACCGATTTTTTCTTATACATTATATTGAAATTCCCAACTAACTTCGAATGAGGTAATAAGCGTGTACATTCTCGGTTTTTATACCAGATTTGTGTCGTTTAAACTGTTTATATGAACGCTTTGAAGAATTGTTACGTAGATCTGATAAGTGTTTACATCAAAGTATTGCGCAATGAATGAAGCAAATACTTAACTTTGTTTTTAAAACACACCTTAGAAAATGTCGGTGTGTTTCATAAACGTCGTAAATGCCATTTCGACTTAATTGCATTTTTAAATCTGTCGTCTGCGACAAGTTTCAGATCAAATACTTTTACGAAAAGAAAAACATATTGATATAGGAATAAATAACACTTTTCGATACCTCTATTAAAATACTTGTTTATATGGGAAAAAGTGATGTCCCCGATGAGACGCCGCCTTATAAGGCGGGGACTAATATGGGACACTACTATTTTCAACGGCGCATTTAGGCAACGCCGACGGTGAAAGGGTTAACCATTTTCTCCACAGATTTGAACGTGTGTGCCTCTGTTGCAGCCGACGATTCAAACATAATAGGAAACAACATTTGACAGTTTCCTTTGCTAGACATGCTTGCTTTTCATCAGAAACCAACATTGAGGATTAGTCTAGGATAGTGTATGGCGTAAAGGGTTTATAAACGACGTTACAGCACCGATGCGACTTAGTATAGAACTATTTAGCCTTGGACCAGCGCCGAAAAGCGGGATGGATAAACCTGTTATTTTAGTTGTTTACACAAATTAATATTACATTAGATTTGACAGTATGATGATATAGCTTGTCAAAATATGTCTGGTGTTAAACGGGCCCCCATAGCAAGTTACAGTCATGCCAAGATGAACACAAATTTTCTTACAATAAATAAACAGCATGGTGAAGTCGGAATATTCCGCAATAAAAATAATGCAAAAGCATGTTTAGTAATTTAACATAAAAAGGGCAAATATATGGTACATTTATTTCCCGGGCACACCCTCACTCCTCGACTTGCACGGTGATTTCACTAATGACCAAGTAATCAAGTTCTTATTTCTCCCGGGAGTTCATTGCCACTGCACTGCAATATTAACTGTCATTAATTACACTGTGTTTACGTTACTTAAAGGTCTAATCTTGTAACAACATGTTAAAGGAGTATTGCAATCAATACAGAAGACCCTTACCTAGACAGCACGATAAAAAAAGCCCGAGGATGTTTGAGCCAAAAACGTGACCTTGACATTGGGCGTAGGAGGCTGGACAAACTACATGACACATCATATTGCTATGGAGAATAATTGTGTGGAGAAATAGCAAAATCCAATCAAGCATGTGGAAAATTTAGTTCGGACACGAAATTTCTAACATGTTTTCCAGACCCAATCGTATTTATTACACTGTAATCACTGTTAGTCTTCGGCCAAAAGGGTTTGTACAAACATTTAAGACCCTTATCAGACTGCTCCTTCAGGAGCAGTCTGATAAGGTTCAACGCATTTTGTTTCTCCGTTCGATAATGTTAAACGCATATTTTCCATACATGTAGTTAAATCAGGTTGGTCAGTTTTTAGAATATTTTAAGTGATTCTTTGAGTATTCGAAGATTTAGAGTAATAACGGTACATTTCTATATACAGTTAATGACCAAAAACTCAAGTCAGCTTATCTCTCTTGGCAGGAAACCCGATATGACATACAGAGGTGTGCCTAGCATTTGTGATGTTGATCGAACGCTTTGATTACTGCGGATTAAAGCATCTAATTATAACAATATTTTCACATCAAACAGAGAGAATACTTTTCCAGACCAGTTATAAGATGCATTTACCACTATGTGATACGCTGTAATTCTTTTTCCTGATGTTTCATAGTAAATTTATTGTTCTTGCATGTTGAGCATACCGGTTTGGAGAAAACGTTATAGATAAAACCACTCAAAGCTGAGGCACTCTTCATTTCTGGTGAATTATTATGTAAGGACAAAATGTATAGCTATTGCTTTAGTCCCTCTACTGCCAGAAACAGTTTTTCGCAATAGTTCATTTGCTTCATTTTCAAACTTTAAGCTTAACTTAACGTCTCATTTGGATCTAAGCTGTTTGCAAATGACACTATGGCTCGGGATAAGCATTGAAAACGTTTAGTTAATAATCATTAATTGGAAATAGATTTCTATATCATCCCATAATACAACTAGTATATTATAGACCTTTGCCATACTAACTGTAATGTTTAAGGCCGACTACACAGACGAGTTATCGTTTTCACAACGTGGGATGGGCAATTTGAGTTGACAAAACGCAAGAATAACTGTTGACAATTGTCCTTTGTTCGAACCAAAGTTTAAATTTAAACTTGACACGTAACTACAAAGCAAAGCACCTTGCTTCAAAAACACTTCGGCGTCATTTAGCCAAAGGGCAATACACGGATTTTGTAAATTACGGACCAGTTCTTCCCAAATTACATATAGTCAACCACCTTTTCCTCGAACTCGCTAAGCTCGAACTTCCGTTTAGCTCGAACTGAAGCAAAGGTCCCGTCAAGACAAATTTGAATTCCAAATAGCAAGTAGTATGACTCCAGATCAGACGCCGAGTCATTCGGCGTCTGATCTGGAGCCATACCGCTTGCTATTTTGACTATTGTGCTTTATTTAACACATGATATAAGGTATTTCATGACTTTATCAACAACATATTATCATATGCACCGGGTTTTGAAATATCGTTTAGCTCGAACTTCGGTTAAGACGAACTAATTTCGAGGGTCCCAATCAGTTCGAGCTATCGAGGTTCGACTGAGTTTGATTTATGATCTTGAATGCTGCAGCCATTCCAATGTCGTGAGCAATTTGGACCTTAACCCTTAGCCCGCCGCTAAAAATGCCGTCTGCTAAAATTGTCGTCTGCTAAAATTATCGTCTGCTTCAATTTTAAATGGTGTTGGATTTACTTAAAAATTGGTGAAACTATTGTCTGAGTGTCAAACAGCTTAGATCTCGATCAGACGCCAAGTTACTCGTCGTCTGAATCGGATCCAAGCTGTTTGAAAAAAAAAACCAGTCGTGAATGCCAGGCTAAGGGTTAACCCTTTATTCCACAAGCTATTTTATCGGATGAAAAATATGAAAATCTAAACAAAAGAAAAGTGCCTTTTTCGAATTGTTTTGAAATCATTTGAGGAATAGAAACATTTGCTCATAACGAGCAATTGCTCCATTTCCTACAATGTTTATATTGTCATCAGTTACAGAGGCGCTCAAGTGTGATTCTGTGGAGGAAAGGGTTAAAAAATATTGGTGGACATTTCAAGAAGATCACGCATAACAAACTGTGTACATGTACATTTCATGATATATGTATAGGCGTATGTATTATGTCCATATTTCATGAATGCAAAATCATTATACATGAATATACTAATCCAATATATTTTCCCTGACTACCGAAACTGTGACAAATGTCCGTTAATAGAAGCGGTATCTGTTTGTCAGCTTAACCCTCCCGGATTTTTTTTTAAAATAAGAAGTATTTCAGGGGTTGTATTCACCAACCCATACTCAGTCTTGAAACTCAATGTCTAACCTTTTTGTCTGGCGCCGAGCTTCTACCAATCTGGTAGAAGCTGTGCGACAAACAAAATGGTTAGAAATTATTCTTGGATTTCGAGTCTGAGAATAGGTCGACCTTCGTTAACTCAAACTCTGTGAACACTTTTAACCCTTTCACTGCCAATTCTAAAATGGTGGGTTGTAACTGGTTTTGGTTCAAATATTTTAACGAAATAAATATCAGTAATAATTAAATACACATTGGTTTTCCGGAACCCTTATTTCTAGAGTAGATTTTGTTAAAAATATGAAGGCGGCGTCTGATCTGGGACTTCACTTAGTTTTAAAATCGACTTGAGTCGCCTATGGGAGTGAAAGAGTTAAGTCGAATCAATGTTTTGGTAGAAAAAAAACATTCTGAACAGAAGACATAGGTTTGTGCTATGTGAATTCGTGTCGATGTTGAAGGAAATACTATGTTTATTACTTCGAACATGGGGTAATTCAAACTCATTAAACTAAGTCGCTAAGCTTCGATATAACGAGTGTCGACTGTTTTCTCTTATTATGAATTGACATATGAACAATGACTATTTAAACATTAACCCTATAGATACGCTATTTGATGCCTCTCTATCAGATGACTATAGAAAAACGTAGTGGGAAATGGAGCATTTGCTCATACTGAGTTTATCACTATGCTTACAAAGTTATTCAAATTTGGTTATTTCCTTTCTATCAGACAACTTTCCTTTTCATCAGATACTTTCATTGCGAATGCATCTAAAATAGCAACTAGAGCAAAGGGTTAAATCATACACAATAAAACCTCGATAGCCTGAAGTTGTGGGGATTACTTTTACAAGCCCAAATCACCCGAAGTGCGAATTATATTCGCACTTTACTTCGGGTGATTCGGACTTGAAGAAATAGCCCCCACAATCACGATTTGAGTATAAAAAGCAACAATATGTAATATTGGTGCAGCTAATAAAATCGACATAACCGAGTTCGAGCGAACGAGGTTCGACTGTATTAAAACGTTGCTTTAAACATTATGTATCGTCCAACAAAGCACGGTTGCTTATCAACAGTTCCTTTGCACATAAGTGCATGGGTACTTACGTCCTTCCTTTGTCATCTAGAAAATACGTGTTGGCGTATTTTGGGTTTTTAGTTCCGTTTCAGATGGCCAATATAATGCTTCATATAGAATTCCATGTAGCAAAGTCAAGTACAATATTAGGTTATCGTCTCCAGTTATAACATATTACATGTAGTTGACAGAATGAGACAACTTTAGAGGCAAAACATAATTATACAGAAAATATCTGAAAACCCGGAAAAAAACGAAGAGCTGTTTCGAGTAGTCAATCCTTCGTAGTTCAGATCAAATGCGTGGCTTGATGAACTAAATATTTGGCCATTATGTAACAGACAGCATCGTTTTTCAGTCGAACTCACTTGACCTAAAATAGAAATAGGCTATGCGCATGCGCGACTCATATAGGACAAATTTCATTAGTATACAGCACGTGTTAATCATAGTAACAGAACACACATGCATACACGTGTCTTGGCATTCTTTTTCTACATAAACAAGTTTGAAAAGTCAAGATCTACGCTATGGTTTGTCGAGACCTCTCTCCACTGTACTGGGGTCAACTGTATACATGTACTTTGAAAAACGACAATTGTCGTCTGCAATAATTTGTTCTGTACTTTTTTGTCGTCTGCTGATATTTATATACATTTATTTAACTTTCTTTGGCAGAATAAGTACAATCTGAGTGTCAAACAGCTTGGAGCTTGATCAGACGCCGAGTTTATCTGATCAAGCTCTAAGCTGTTTGCAAAGGCTACTAAAATACGATTTTTTACGTAACAGTCTCCCGAAGAATATATATATCGAAATCAATAAAATTAATTGTGACATTTTGCACGGCCATCATTTCCCTCGGAAATACTTCACAATAATATTAAGTACATGTATTAATTAGTATACAGTTATTCCATGGCTATTTGTGTGACAGTCAAAACGGTTGTCCTGAGGCGGAGGGGATGACTTTCTGAACTGTTGTCCGAGGCCGATAGGCCGAGGGCA
>JAULCE010252296.1:0-10996 GCA_032359355.1 Macoma nasuta | reverse complement strand
GTCGGATTGCGGCGCTTTTCAACATTTTCATTCAATCGGATGCATAGTTTTGCATACGTGACGCACAAGTTAATTTGTTCCAAAGACGCTTCTTCATAGTAAGATTCTAACGAATACGAAAATAAAGAGACTGCTCTAGTAAAGGACTCGTGGAGAAATAGTTGAATGCTCTTTAGACTGAAAAGGCTATAATCAAGGATCTTTTCAGCACAATGTGAACTACAAGCTCAGGCAGAAAGAGATAATTACTGCTAAGCAATGACGTGAAAACAGAGGAAGCAGCGGCATTAAATCACTGCTAATTCACAAGACACAAACGAATATCAAAATGACGGTTGCCTAGAATCGGCGAAAATATTATGGAAGAATCGGAGTAATTTAATGAGCGCAGTACCAAAACAACAATGCAATGTAATGCAGTCAACGTCTATGATCCGGAAACATCTTTAATGGTATATCCAAATAAACATATACTGACTCGGCAATTAAGTTGTGAATACCGAGTGTGTCTGTCCGTAAGAACAAGTGACTGATTATATTTGCAAACAGTCAAGACTCAGACTAGGTGTTCAAAGATCTAGCGGTTTATCTGGGGTTGTTGTTTTTTTACATTTGCAAGATCAGAAATATGTTGATGTTCTTCTATCTCTACAAGTAGGGACCAGACCGTGTTCATGGAATCATAGCAGTCAGGGTATACTCTTTTTACTAGTTGCTCCATATGTTATTTTTATATTCATTCACAATAAAACAAATATTGTGAATAATATAAGAGAAAGAAAATGATTTTAAAACATTGTGGAAAATCGAGCATTTGCTTTCAATAGTCATCTGTTACAGAGTGGTCACGGACCGTACCTATGGAGTAGAGGTATAAAGGACCCGACATGTATATTGTGTGTAAAACTATCGTTGTTAAAACAGCTGCATTGCTTGAACATTTCGGCATTTTCTCGGTTACCTCTATGATCATGAAACTATGCACCGTTGTAGTGAACATCGTAGAAGATAAACTCGTACATGTACGGATGAACAGTGAGCGTTTAGAATAATCTAGTCTTGGAATCATATAGTAGCATGCCGGTTGCCTTGAATCTCGGTCGACAAAATACAAAATGTTATAATAGGCTAGCCTCCTGGAAGAATTGGTTCCCGATATTCAAAGTACCGTACTACACGTGTTTCGAAAACCAAGAACAAGAGCTACCATACATCTTATATATGGTAACCACAACAGAAGGCTAAGTATATACAAATTCATAGTACGCCGAACGTGAAACAATTTATCCTTTCGTATATCAATCTCCGTACTCCATTCCATAAGATATCCATTGCGACGGGGATATGAGGCAAGGCCCAATATATCATTTTTTTATATTTTGTGCGCCAAACGTCGTTGGTATAAGAAAACTTCGAACGGGATTCATGTCTTTGAAGTGATACCGTTAACTTATTTATGATATCGTTATCAATTTGATTGGTTTGTTGCAACCTTTTAATCCCTTCACTGCCTACCCCTTAGCTATAGTACCATATGTAAACGGCAATTATTCTGGCAAAAACATAAGTCACAATAGAAATTCGACTGATTTTGGGTACAGCCTCTTTGCATTTCCATATAACCCTAATCTTGCTAGGCGAGACTTTACGAAAAATTCAAATATCAAGTATGAGGAAAGGCAGCTTATTGACATTGCAAACGGTACAGTTCTCGATCTGACAACGCGTATCCCTAGGCCATTTATATTATACTCTAGAAATACGGAAACTTATCAAATTGACGGTTTCACTATCTTTGATCCGGCTGCTGCCGATTTAGTCTCGGCAAAATATGCACCATGACGCTATTTAACCATTTTTCACTTCATTTTAATTTCTTATTCAAAATTAAAGCAAGTTCTACAAGCAAAGGAATTTATAATGTTAAGAAAATCTCGAATTTGAGTTTATTTAAAAATATTGGGAGAAATGGAGCTTTTGCCTATGATGATCAAATGCTCAATTGTCCACACGGTTATAGGGGCCTCAAAAGGCATTTCTATTGAGTAAAGGGTTTATTGATTAGCTTAAATGTTTGTTGAAACGTACATGCAGTTTACGCCTAGAGAAGAACACCGCAGCATCTTCCGTAATGGAGGAGGATGAAAGACTCAATAGGACTCAATAGGACAACATCAACCAGGCTGGTATAAACGACATTGAATGGAAGCGCATGTGTAGAAACATCTTAGGGCTTGCGAATCCAGTGTCCGTACAAGACCGCAGCAGCAATGTACTTATTTACCTGGCAAGCTTGAGAAGTAACGTAGTTACGAATCAAACGACAGTACTAGAAGGGCTATATAAGATCTCATCTAGGACCAGAGGATGGAGGAACAAGAAAGGGACGTGTTCAAGGATAATGATCCTTCCTGGAGTTAAAAATTATCCAGATCCCTAATCTAAAGGCGGACCGACTGCCAAGCACATTCAACACAGCTCGGACAAGATTATATGCACGGTCTCTCTCTGGGGAACCAGGAATTTATATGCACAGAGAGAAAGAAAGCTGTGAGAGAAATGTACCAGACAGCAGAGCAAGCGTCCAGCTGGCTGTGGATGAAGCGAGATGAAAATAGCTAAAAGCTCGAAGCAAGTGTCGACGGTCGATTCTCGGTTGAGTATGTTGGTATCTTCACATAGAACAGCACCATGATAGAGACTCATACTGACTACTGTTTGTTTTCCTGTATCCCTAATTTATCATTCCATTGAACAATAATTCTTAATTTAGTTTCAGACGAATATTTTATTTGGTTGAAACAGACGGTATTTAGAACGAGACGGCATCACAAAACGGTGAATCAACGCGTGTAAAATACGAATGAGTTTATTGTCAGAACTACTTGTATCTATAAGTATATAAATATAGAATCAATAAATAATAATCGGGTAGATACGGGGAATCCCTATTACATTATTATTGTAAACCGTTTATTTTTTTAGTGTAATTTTAGTCAATTGTGGACCTATTTGTTTATTTAACCCCTTTGCTGCTATGTTTCCTTATCTTCCAAACTGGTCTGGTTATATGCTGTTAGCGAAGATTCAATATGATAAAACGTACATACTACAGTGGATATCTAGAATTTTATGGGACTGCGAACTTCTGAATTGTCTTCCTCGTAGAGCAACCATTGTTCTAATGCTCCGTTGACATTTAATTTCCTGCAAAACACATCAAGGTTTCTAGTCTGCATCAACAATATTTAAGGTATCCGATCTGTAATAGCCATCCAGTCAACCAAAAATATGTATATAACTTGACAATGTTAGCTGTAAGAATGATAAACATTGGAATCCAAGGTCCAAATTGATTTATTTAGTTATTTAGTGATAATGGTTCTTAAGATTACCTCCCCCTGATAATTTTGTTTGCATGAGTTATCCCCCCTGAAAACCATATAAAGTAATTTTCTTCATTTTCCTACGGCGAAGTTAAGATTTCTTTATGAAACTTGAAACAGAATCATCTAATTCAGCTTTCTACCAAGATTTTTCTCGAAAATCTCATACATTTTCATATAATCACAGAATTGTATATTCCCCATAGGCTTCAAGGTTAACTAGAATACAGATTATCTCCCCCTATGAAATAAATCTGGAAAAAAACTCTCGGTGTGTTGCTTTTTTTTGCATGTCTTTGCCACTTTTTAAATGAAATTTTGCCATTTTAATATATGAAATGTGGCGATTACAGATTGGAAACCTTAAGGTAACAAGAGCTGTTAAAAGACCGATAGGTGTATGTATTCATAAGGTTCAATGGGTATAGAAAATAATGATATATCGATGTTAAATTTGTGTATTTTTTTTCTCTCAAGATAGATTTAAACTATGCCATAAATATAAATATTGTAGAGGCACTTCAACTGCATTTAAAATAAGGTGAACATGTAAATGCGCCGTACAGCGCCGTACAGTTCCGAACTGCATTTTGGGTCAAATTTTATTTAAACGCGCATGTCGCATTTCACGACTTTGATTATATGCGCAACAGCTTGGATCCAGAGCAGAAACTAGTCAACAACGATTCATTTTGTTTTAACAAGGCTTAATTAGATTCAGTTGATTAATAAAATGTACACAGATATAAAATGACAGCAGTTATATGGTAAACGTTTAGCTACACAACGGATAACTTAAAAACAGAATGGGAAATAATCAGCCAAGAAGTAAACATGCTATAGATGTAAGTAAATTGTGTTATAACAGAACAAATGAATATCAAATTAATGATTTAAAGGTTTTGCTCTGCTCTGCTGCAGACTTGGGTGAAATTTCATATAGAGTGCGAACCAGTTCAAATACATAAACTACCATATCGTCGGTTAACTTCTAAATCCTCGTACGTGTCATTATGGTAAATACGCACTTACGTGGTTTTGCCAAAAATATCGACTTATCGTCGAAAAACACTTAACTGCCATTTCTGCAAATTGCATTTAGGTGACTTTAGGAGAAATTATCGGATTTTTCTAAAACCACTTATGTGCCATTTTTGAAAAATGGCACATACGAGGTTTAAGAAGTAAACCGACGGTGTGGTCTATAAAGTGCATTATGTTGACTTTGATAGTTTTTAACCGCGTTTGACATACAATCACTCCGAAAACGGTGAAACTGGTTCGATTCTGTTTCGAATTAATAAGTTTTCATACTTTAAAATATTTAATTATTTTGTAAAACCTGAATCGTCACAGTTAAATTCCTTATCAGACGCCGACTTGGAAAAGCGGCGTCTGATCAACGACTGCATTGTTTGTTATGGTGACTTAAGTTGCCTATGGTGGTAAAAGGGTTTAAAACGCTGTATATGTATGCAACTGGGTAAACGGTCACGGTATACTCAGATCAGACAATTATCCTTTTCGGTGTCATATTGATGACAAAATCACCATGTCAAACAATGTAGTCCCAGTTCAGGCGCTATCTTGTAAAGAATGTGATTGATCGGGGACTATTCTAATTTGTCACAATGTTCAATCCTAACAGGATACAAAATGTCATCAATTTTTGTTTTTTCTTTTTGTTGAAAATCAAATTTGGCGGCGAAAGGGTTAACGTCAACATAATTTCATCTTATCGATTTCTACCACTCATTGATTTGTCCGACTTGGTCTACACTATTAGCCGATAAACAATGCCCCGATTCTAATTTTCTCATGGCGAAGCTCAGGTTTTGTCTTATTTACATGTTTTAGTACGATTGCTGTTTTCTTAAAAGGAATGCTATTGTGTTTTAGATTTAATGTGTATGTAAATGATTATCTGTTTTTCACAATTTGTAATGTAATTTATAGATCGTAAAAACTTTACTTTAGTCCATGTTGCTATTTAAGTGACGGTGTAAAGAAGGTTTTTGACCTTTTAAATATATATTGTCCCCCGGTGTTATCTTATGTTGTAATAAATTAACGTCCAGGCCGTAGTTAAATGGCCCCAGCTGTAATGTTCCGACTCCTTTTGGTAGTAGGGAGGTAAGATTACATAGGACACTATTGTAAAGTGAGATTACATCTCGGAATGGCGGTTGCTTAAACAAATAACAAGATACTATAAACTAATTTACTTGGCGGTTATATGAATATAAGAGATTATGTAGTCGAAAGGATCCTTGTCTTACCGACCAACAATAAAATAACATTCGCGTTTGTTTTCGTTCTAGGTTTTCTCAACCATGACCTATACAATATCACTCGTCTATTTTAGATGCATTGAAACGGTTTAAACAAGAACCATAAAATTGTGAATTATATAGCAGATATACGTAAAATTCTATAAAAAAGTGATCTTTGCTAATTTCTTATGATTCGACCTTGTACATTTTAGAGGTAAAAGAGGAATAGCTGAATACTCTGGCTAGTTCACATGGACACTCGTCCTCAAATTTTTGTATTCTGATGCCAACCATTGAGGTTGATAAATATATTACTTTTCATATTCCTGTGATGAAAATGACACAGACGACGATTATGATATCTGATATTATTAATACCCTATATTTGCTTGACAATTTCAAAAATATTTCTGTGGAAGAAGGATACGCATACAAATGATCATTAAGAAAGCCACCTCATCCCCGGTAAGCTTAATACCGCCTAACACTGCTAGATTACTTCAAACGTCTTACACGGCTCATGCGATATTAAACAAAAGCTTGAAATAAAATATTCAGTGAATCAGACGCATTTAAATTGGTTTTAGTATAATTACCGTAGTAAAGAAATCGGGAATTTGATACAATATTATAATGTGGATTTCAATATGGACAACAAAATTACTAGTAGGAAATTCAATGTACATATATTTGCTAATATGTTATCATTTACTATCATAATAGTAATGAGATCCGTCTCGAATAAACGGCACTCTGTAATGGCAAATAATGTACACCGACATCAACCTAAGCTTTCCTAACTCAACTTTTAATCAAGATTAAAAAGATACACGAAACAACAGTTGCAGTATTTTGCCCTATGACCACAATGGAGTCATTTTTATGACGATTATAACATTAAATGATAACAATGGGAGTCACAATATTAAGTCCGGTGCGATATTTTATGGCGCTCAATCATTTCTTTTCACCGGCGTACAAACGTAGAAATTGGTTTGGTTTGGTTTTGTTGTTTACACGTAGAAATTGCAGGAATATATTTAGTACAACAAGCATTAAGCGACCCATCTCTCAGCTTATAAAATAATTCATCGTATGACACCGCTTATCTCCGTTTTAGTATAACGAGTACGTATTTTTTTAAACTAACCATGGTACGTATGAAAACCAATTCACTTGTTCCGTATTCATCCGCGTATTTACAAACATGGCCGAAAAACAATTTACAAAATGTATGCTTACCTATGGCCAGCTGACTTCTGCAACCAATCTGACCCATTTTACATTGCAACTCACAATTGCCAACAAAACATTAAGGCGAATAATCAGTGGATTAATCGACAATCAATCGGGCGGTACAAATTTACCAGTTTAATGAAGACAATGACCAAATCCGCTAGACTGCCCGAGTGGTAACGTCTGACAAATGACAGTTCTGATCGCAATCTTCCTGCAAATGAAATAATGCATATCACTGGACGGAAAAATATACATTCTGTCAATAACTATATCCATTAAGCGATATCCATCACAAAACATTTATCCGGTATCCTGACCAATGCACATATTTCAAATCAACTGAATCAGTTTACCTTTAACAGCAAAATCTTTATTCATGCAAATCGCGCGTGTTTAAAACTGAAAGTTTACACGTCACTGAATTATGACGTCATATTTTGTAGTGGGTAGGGCTTTGATATTGTGTATGCAAGTTTAGAAGGATAAAAGTGTTTTAGTTTAAGTTGAATTGTCCTTGTGTCATGATTTAAATGAAGTTTGTTTAGTTTTTGACAAATATCAAACCTAAGGTTGCTGAAATTGGAGAGTTGTTTGAGCTACATTTCATGTGTACATCTAGTGTGTTTTGGTCAAAGAAAGTCGATTTGTGTGTGAATTTTGGAATATCTTGTATAACTAGGTACCACTGTATATCACTGCACGAACTGGCAACCTGAACTTGTACTTTTTTCAAACATATGCACATTTTCGGATAGACCCCTATTAAAACGAAGTGTTCGTTCAGCTGCGCAATTATACACCATTAAAGCTTTTTTTAAAGACTTTGACCGGTCATACTGTTTTTCTAAATACAGTTGACTTGAACCACATTAATTTCAAACGCTTGTGTTTCAATCCTAGTAATCTAGAATCAGTGAATGAATAGATGTATATTGTAGATTACTGTTGAAATGGGGGTCTTTAGAAGTCGAGCCTGTACCAGTTTGATATATCCCATTTACATTATCAGGTGTATAAAATGGTAAAATGTAGAAATCGACGTTTCAGGTAAACACGAAAGCAGAGATCAACGGTGCTTCAAGACTCGCTAAATCATATGCCTGTCTTACTCAAAGAACAATCGTTGACGAACATGCAGAGTTTATGTCACACGCTGCTCTTAACATAGCCAAATCAAGTACCTGCCTTACTTCTAGAACAATCGTCGAAAACATTGAAGGTGATGTCGGTGAACAGCCTGTTTGGGTCAAGAGAAATGTAGAATCGTTCGAAAATTCTAGTAAAAAAGCAGAAACATACGATATGTGTGATGAATCAGCGATAAATATTGTGAAAGAAACTGTGTTCGATAAAGGTTTTGACAATATATCTCAATTTCCTCATACTCATCAAATCCTACAGTCATATGAAATGCATTCCGATGACCATTACGACATAATCAATGATGTGCAAGATTATTTTCAACAAGAGAACACTCTTCTGTCCACCAACATGCACTTGGCTCAGCAACAAACGCCCTTAGGAGCCCATCAACATCTTGAACAGACACTGACACAAATGGCACAGGAAACTGAATTGTGTTCGCAGGAACCGATATCACGCGAACTGTGTAAGTGCATGGGCTATGAAGAGATGGTGGAAATATTCAAGCCGCTAATAGTAAAAAATCTTATAGTACATGAGATATTGCCTCACCTTCCTTTCATTGAAGATCACGAGGACCTGTATGCAACCGAAAGAAGATCGCCAAGACAAGCAGTAATCTGCTTACTGGATGAGCTTAAGTCTTGTAAAGAGGTCGGGAAGTGGCACAGATTTCTAGAGGCACTACGGTTGTGTGGCTATGAATATATTGTACAGAACATCAAAGGATATAGATTCATCAACCACACATACCAGCAAGAGTACATAAGAAAATTAACAGGGAAGCTCAATAAAATGATCAGAGCGATTGAGTTATTACCACGGTTGCATGCGGAAGGTCTTATTAGCCAAAATGACAGAGAAGAAATAGAACGGGAAGACAGAAACTGTGGAAACATAGCTGCGTCTACAATGTTACTTAACAGAATACCTAGAAAACTTTCAACATGGTACACAACATTTATCACCGTTCTTCGAGACGAAGGTTTTCCCGAGATAGCAGGTGATCTTGACATCCCACATTTGACCGATTCAAGTAAGATTAAAATGCAACCAATCCTGCGGTTTCCAGATCTTAAATTAGTAGCTATAGATAATGAAGACGATCTATATTTTACACCTTCACCCGATATGCAATCTACACTAGCCGCAAGATCTAACACACAACATGCACTACCTAAACCACGTGACATATACCCTTCTCTTGCAAAACCACTCAAAAGACGACATTCGTCACCACAAACACCGAAAATACAACACACACCACCCCTTCCAGCCGAGACAGAACTGGTGGAAGACAAAGTCGAAAAGTATACGGATTGGAATGATAGTGTCCAGAAACGTGCACTTCCTCCTCTACCTATAGCAGCACACGCACTTCCCACTCCTCCAAAATTACAATTTACATTAACCCCTTCACCGAAAGCACGATCAGCACAATTGCCACAACTCACACCAATCCATTTACCAAAATCAAAGCTTAAATTACATACTACGAACACATATATATGGAAAGAAAAAGGAATAGAAGACACACCTGATGTTAATCACCATGGAATAGTTGTTCCTCTACCACCTCATGGGACACAAGTGCTTCATAACAAAGACATACCTAGCATTGTTAGACCACCTGAGACATGTATAGATGATTTAGGTGAGATCAACGCTCAATCGGATACAAATTATTGCGCGAATGACACACAAGTACTCCATTCAGACGCTACACTTTACGAGAGTGACGATGACGAAAGTGAATATACTGCCCTAAGTAATGGCTCGACAGAAAGATGGGACTATATGCCTTTAAATGAAGATGATATCTCGCTTGGCGATTCAGACAGTTGTACATATGGAGCTGAATTAAATGGATATGAGCCTAAAAATATGAATGAACCTGCAGATCTCTGTAGAAACATACAGAGTGTACTTAAGATTGAACAGAGCAGACAACCTACCAGTACCTTTTTGTGCATGGAGAAAGAGTTGAATGCTCTTCAGAATGAACAAGCTAACCTAGATGTTGAAATAAAGCAGCTTCGTGAAAAGAATGATTTACAAAACAATGTGAATGACAAGCTCAGGCAAAAGAGAGAATTAATGCGAATCATTGACGTGAAAGAAAAAGAAGCTGCAGCATTAAAATCTCCGCTTCATTCTCAAAATAAAGACGATTATTATGATGACGGTTGCCCAGAATCGGCGAGAATATTCTGGACGAATCGAAGCAGTTTATTAAGCGCAATGCCAAATAAATCAATGCACTTTGAAAGTTATATACCTATGGGAAATGCAGTGCTAAACAGTGATCCAGTCAAACTATATGATCCGAAAAACTTGAATGGGAAATCCATATTGTCATATACTGACTCAGCAATTGATTGTGAATACCGAGTATGTCTGTATTAAAGAACAAGTGACTAATTATATTTGCAAACAGTCAATACGAAGAGTAGGTGTTCAAAAAATATATATTGTGTACAAAACTACATTGCTTGAGATTTTCCATTTTTTACAACCGGGTTACTCCTATGATCATGAAACTATGCATTGTTGTAGTGATCATTTTAGTAGATCAACTCTATAAACTCTGTACAAATTCAGACGAACGGTTAGTGTTTGGATTAATCTAGTTTAGTTACCATTTAGTAGCGTTCCGGTTATCTCGATTTCGGTGTTCAATAAAGTAGCCTTCCGGTAGTATTGGTTCCCGATATTCAATGTACGGCACTGCACATCTTACGCCGAAAATCAGGAACTAGTGATACTGTAAAGCTACTACATAAGAAAATACACTAGAAGATTGAAATGGACTTCCTATTGTTGAGTCGATAAAGTGTTCCGGTATTTGGATACATCTATTTTGTCAGTTTTTCTTCTAAAACAACGTATGTGTTATTTTCCAAACAAGGCACGTACGTGGTTTTAGAAGAAAATGGACGATCTCCTCGAAAGACA
>JAULCE010252185.1:0-10997 GCA_032359355.1 Macoma nasuta | reverse complement strand
CTCTTCCTTGTGGCCTTATATATATCGCTTTTTACTGGTTAACCTATTTGTACTTCTTATTAATGTTGTTCTTCTTGTTCTTGGAATCCTCTTTTCGTGTTGTTGCTGTTGTTTTCTTTGTTGTAGAAGTAGTAGTAGTAGAAGTAGAAGTAGTAGTAGTAGGTGTAGTGGTAATAGTAGTAGTAGTAGTAGTAGTAGTAGTAGTAGTAGTAGAAGTAGAAGTAGTAGTAGTAGTAGAAGTAGTAATTGTAGTAGTAGTTGTTGTAGTAGTAATAGTAGTAGTAGTAGTAATAGTAATAGTAGTAGTAGTAGTAGTAGTAGTAGTAGTAGTAATAGAAGTAGTAGAACAAGTAAGCTTTTTATATGATGATGAATAGTCTCCAGCATTACGAGTGTTGACTGTGTTTTGTTTCTATTTTTTTAATTTGAATGAATAAATCATAAAATACTTTTTGTGTAAAGATGTGCGTTACTTACCTGATCGATGAATACATTGGTTGTTAACACCTGATGTCTTTCGTCCTGTAAATATAACATAAGTTATTTAAGTTTCAGTATATAATGTTCAAATTCAATTTAACATTATCACAGCAGGTTCTTGGTTTTCTACAAATGTCTCTAAATGCCTATTTTTTAAATAAAAATTACTCAAGAAATTGTCTTTTTTAGGAATGGAAAAAGAAATTAAAATCAATTGTTGACGGTAGATTGTCTCAGTTTCAGTTATTGACTTCAAAACAGCAAGGTCAGGACGGGTAGTGTATAATAGAAAGAACACGCAGTGTAAACAGCAAGAAAATGCAGTGTATGACAGCAATAACAGGCAGTGTATAACAGAGGGAACAGGCAGTGAAGCAAGACCGGGTGGCGTATAACAGCAATATCAGGTTGTGTATAAAAGCACGAACGGAAAGTGTATAACAGCAACACTTGGCAGTATATAACAGCTATGACAGACCGTGTATAACACGAAGAACAGGTAGCGAATCACGTTAAGGACAGACAGTGTATAGCAGCAAGGAAAGAATGAATATCTGGGCAAAAGAAAAAAATCATTTTTAACTGTGTTAAAATCATTATGGATGATGGCTTGTTACGAGTGTCAAGTGTCCTGCGTCGATTTGGCAACGTTAGTGATGGAAAAAATACATGTGTTCGTACCAAGCCAATGATCTGGTTCAGATGTAGGGCGAACTTGACGAGAAGTATGGCGGTGGAGTTAAGCACTGGCCGGACAGACTTCTCATAGCCGTCCATCAAACTCTCATACAGCCGCTGTTCGTCTGGAACCAGTATGAACTCCCCGGGGATCCGGCCTGGGGGCCCGCCCAGAGATGCATCTGTGGTTGTTCGGGTATACAGGTCGAGTGGATTTGAGCCTGGAACAGGATATAATCATATTTAATCGTAAATGTGACATACATGTATATGCGGCTGCAAAAGTATCGTCTGTTGTTAAAGAGACTCTTCTACGTAGAAAAGGATTTTTCAAATTCATAGTTAATGTTAACGCCTATATTTAAATTCTGGCTTGCTAATTTGCCAGAGTGGCATCAACTCTTTATATTTAACAATTTGCTCCATATGATTTTTTTTTATACCCATTCACAATGATAGTGTATGATGAATGTGAAGATAACCTTGAGACATGAAGACAACATTTTACGATTAAAATACATTATCCCCAATGTGCTTAATGAAATGGAATTATCTGAATCGTGATTTTCTAAAGATACCGAACGTGGTGGTTGTGCAAAGACAAATGATAGAAAAAAAGCATCAATTATTGTAGTACTGCATTAGTAATAAAGCAGTAATCTGTGACTGTTGCGTTAGGAATTTGGTAACGTATAGCGGGAATAAAAACAACCTTTGTTGGAAATAATTATAATGGAAAAGTCTAAAATAGCATAAAAGCATACCGCTATTGCCTAAAGGGTTAATCGCAGACACTTCTTTGCTGTAGAATTTGACTCTGAGCTAGATATCGGAAATGTAAATGAAAGTGCAAAAGTGCATTTGGAATGTAATAAATTGTAATAAATCGTTCTATTTTTGTGTCGGCAGAGGTTTACATTACATTAGGAGGCGATTTAAATGTGAAATGGAGCAGTTGCTCCAAAGAGCAAATGCTTCTTTTTCCATGATATTTTCAAAATTTACTTAACCTAGATGCTTAAGTATGAGGTAAAGGGGTTAACCCTGTGCTCGCAACGATAATATTAAACTGCTTAAACTCTCGTCTGTGCGTTTGATTTACTTCAAGTCAGGTGAAATTATTGCCTTGGTATCAAACAGCTTAGATCCGGATTTTTCATGAGTTTTAAATGACGATTATAAAAATCCTTTTTAATAAAGCCTGGAAAGCTATATACCAAAATGATTCCCATTGTGCAAGAAATAATGTTGACTACAATATCAGGTTCCAAAAGGTGTTCGTTTGCAAGAATGAGAATCACAACAGTTGCCCACCTTTTCAATTTCATAATACACTTTGAAGTAATCCAATGTCATTGGGATAATTTAAAACTCCTTAAAATGTGATGGCAGTTTTTGCATAAAATAAAAATAGGGTATAAAAGGTCTATCACCGATTACCTTGTAAAGGTTTATCGAATATGATTTAGCAAATGTATTGGTGTAAACAATTCAATAATGAATATGTTTGAGTTTTCTGCTGAAAGTCCCCTTTTGACCCCTTTAAGACTTGTATAAACCTATTGGGGCTTGCTATTTTATTCCATATTGTACCTTGCACCATGGACAACAATTTGGTATTTACCTTTCCAGGGTTTTTCAATAAGTCTTAAAATGTGTTACATTTGAAACTGAAAGGAAAAAAACAACAAATAAAATAATCCTTAACGGCATAATCCAATGACCTTGACCTTGCCATAGACAATATCAATGATTCTCTAACAAGCACTCTCTGTGAATAGCTATATCACTTTGCTAGACCCAAGATGACATTGCTCTGAATAAAGTTTGATGTTTGGTGTCATTAAGTTTTGTCGGCAATTAGGATTTGTGAATAACTAACATAAGAAGAAATGGAAATAGCGGTATGTGTATCCTTGATTAAAATCCATCCATTATAACGTTTCACACGTAAGTAACAAATACATTCGATAACACAGTATATATAGTTTTTATTACTTTACTCGACGACCGAACAGTTTACACGATGCATTAAGATATTGCCTGTCAGTTAATCTTTAGAACGGGACTGGTCCATTGCGTGCTTATCCGTAACAACACGAATACATATGCTAGAACATGAAATCAAAGTATCGTAGTATTAGGACCATGAAAAAAGGCCGGTTTACTCACAGTCTCGTTTGATTTCAAAATGTTTGCCATACACTCAATTGGTTTCCAGGGATGCGCGTATGTTTGTCTATGTGTGCTCTCGGCCAAGTCGGCCTGTATGGACATTGAATATATTGTTCCCGACTGTCGATATGCATTGTCATCGCGGCATTTCGACGGTCAGGAACCATCATTTTAATCGCAATTCTGGTGACATCGACCTGATGGAAAACCAGGTCCTTAGGTTAGAAGGATAAGTCGGAGGAAATAGCGACAGATACCTGATACATTCTCTGTCCATGAATGATCAATGTCTACAGTGTGTGCCCACGGCAAAGTGCATGCCTTGACTTGACAGTCAGAAGAAGTTTTGTTTTCGAACACTTAATAGCCAGCCTAGAGAACACATGCTGCGCTATGTAAACCACATAATGCGCATCCAGATGTCATCAGTATAGTAAAAATCCGTATAAAAAATGCCTTAAATCTAGTTTAAATTTTGACCGTATGTACAACATGTTGCTTCCAAAACATACCTCGGCATCCGATTCGGATCAAAGTCCTTAGGTGTATTTGCCCTCTTTTTTAAATAATCGCAATCACCAGACTAAGAGTTAGATTGTAAAAGTCTTTGGGTTTATTTAAAATTAATCTTTAGGGTTGCACTGAACGTGTTGTAAGCCTTTTTTTCTGTCTGCGAACAAACTTGGTTCCGTGATCATTTTCAGATGTTATTCCAAACGTCATTACAATTACTTTAAACTAGAATAAACCATCAACGTGTGAATGTTAGCGTAATTGTCGCGTTTGGTAAATATATCTCAACCTGGTATATGAAATGTTTAACCCTTTTCCTGCTAATTATCTAAATTAAAACCCGTCATCTATAAATACTAAATAGGTAAAACATTACAAGTAAAAATTACAGAATAGCCTCTCCTATGACCAAAAGTGTAGACCTTGACCAGATGACTTCTCTAGGAGTCATCTAGGCTAATTCTAGACTGTTTGCAAATTAAAATATATCCGGGATCAGCAGGACAAGGGTTACGGACAGTAAATATCAGGTTATAACCTTGTTTTTCCGCATTAGCCAGTCTTGTGACCACATATTAGAATCGTCTCCTAGACATTTGATTGAGAAATGAAGAAATCATTTTCGACATATTTCAAAACTATGCCAGCTATTTAGATCTTGTTTTCTACCAGATCAGTATATAAGATTAAAACAGCTGAACTATCACTACTCAATATTCTAGACTCACGGGATCCATCTTTATGTAAAATGAATGATGCAGTTTTATTGAAGCTTTATCCCGTTTCAAAGTTGGTGCATAAACATTTTAAGAGAATGCAGCACAATTTTATTAAAGCTTCGTCCTGTTTCAAAGTGGGTTTATAAACATTCTCAGCGAATGCAGCACTACCACGCATACAGGCATATACAGATACAGGACTAAACTTATTACCTTTAGTTTACCTGTATTGCTTTGGTCCGCTACTGGTTTATGAAGAATTGGGTAAAAAAAACCTCTAGGAGACCATATACTGCGGTATGTAATCCACATAATGCGCTTTCTAATCCATGTTATGCTGTTTTAAGCCTTTCCTCAACAAGCTATATCTAAATGTATCCACAAAAAGTATCTAATGAAAAGTATGAAATTTTAAACAAAAGTAAAATGCTATTTCAAATGGTACTGTCATCATTGTACGAGCAAATGTTCATTTCCTACAATGTTTTCAATAAACATCAGTTGCATAGGCGCTAAAAAGCGCTTCTGTGGAGGAAAGGTTATAACCAATTAGTGTGGTGTATACATGTGAAGCTCATCTTGTGGTGTATTTTGAGCCAATAATTCGCCATACAATGGCTTTAGAAACGGTCATACCGATTCAAGTCCGTCCCGATTCCGATTTCAACTCAACTAGTTTCCGGAGTTGTGGGCAGTAGTAAACATTATTGGCCTTATTCTATATGACAGGTAATCAACATGCTACGTTTGGATTTTCAACATAGGTTTTTGTTTGGTACATGTTTATACTGCGCCAAATTTCTAACGCAGCACTGATACAATCCAGTTTGGTTTAATGTACACTGTGTTTGAAAAACTAGTGACTTTGTGCAATAACGCCTCACTTGTTTGTTTTGACCCTTACGGATCTTGTCAAGAAAATTATAATAAACTTTATGTTGAGTCATCTGATTCTGAACAAAATGCGCAGTTTCAAAAAATAAGATTGGATTTCGGAACACAAATTAATTTAACAACATCAATGCTAACTTTATGAAGATCATGCTTTTTTACGGCTAAGTTGAAATTTCATTTTCCCAATATTGCTTTATGCGTTTCAATCATTTTGTAATGCAATGGAATTATCTGCACAGTGCTAATCTAAAAATACCGAAATTGATTATGCAAAAACAAATGATAGAAAGAACGCGTCAATTACTGTAATAGTGCATTAGTAATTAAAGAAGGAAACTGTGACTGTTGCGTTAGGAATTTGTTATAGTATAGTGGGAATAAAAAATGTTTGTTAACCCGTTCACTGCCCTATCCCGAGTTTAGTTACATACGCAAACAGCTTGGATCTACATGAGACGCCGAGAAACTCGGCGTTTCATTCGGATCCAAGCTGTTTGACACTTGTCCAAAGGTTTTACCAAAGGTTGAGGGAGTGTGCAATGGCTAAAACGGAAATAGACAACATAGATGCGCATGTGCAAAACCTTCCTGGCAGTGAAGGGGTTTAAAACAATTATAACTTTCAGAATACAGAAAACTAAATGTTCGAGTAATGTTGTTTTCATTCAGCAAAATGCAATTTTATGTTTGAAAACCTAATAATATTATTTACACTTTATGAAGAAATAAGACATACAAAATTGTTTTCGTCTTTTTATATATTTTTCATATTTTCAAAACAATTTATGACATCACATTTCGCGTTTAACAGAAAGCTTTCCAACAATATATCATCAGCATCCTAATTGAACGAAATTGTTATCGGCAAAAATGGTAAAATAGCGCTGTAATAAAATATCTATTAGCCGATGCCGCTCACAAGTGAATGAAAACAAAATCTATTGACGAGCCTCACTATCTCGAAAAAGGAAAAGTTGAATTCTTGTTTAATCGAAATCTACATCTGAACCAAAAGGCACAGGCGTTTTTACTGTTTGTGTACGTGTCAAAGTTATGGGGATAATGTTAACCGTTCGTAATTCCCGAAGTCCGGCCAACTTCGATACAACACAGTTATACTGTAGATTAACGCTGTTAATTAATTGTTTATGAGACAGAAACGCATTTAGCAGGCGATTATTGAAAATATTGTGTGAAATGGAGCATTTGATTGTCACGAGCAAATGCCCCCTTTCCTACAATCTTTTCAAGACAATTAAAATATTGATTTTACTTTTGCCTGGATATTCATCGCTTTTTACTAGATCAGTTTCTTGCAGGTAAGTCTAAAATAGCATATGGGGTAAAGGTTTACTCGAAGACACTTCTTTGCAAAAGGATTTGGTCTTTAGGTAGATAGCGGAAATGTAACTGCCGGTAAATTCTAGCAAGAGTGCATGTAAAATATAAATTGCTCTTATTTTGTTCATAGAGCCGATGCCTTGGGGGAATTTACAACATCATGATAAAACATTGAGTTCAATATCGGGTGAGAACAAAATTTGGACGATGGACTTGATATATTATATTTGACAAAATAATTATTTCTAAATAAGTAAGTAAATACGTAATGATGTTAACCACGCACCCAATATCAATGAGAGAGTGATAGTGCCGTAGCCGGGTGTTCAAAAAGTGATGCAAATACAGCCGATCTTGTTTCACCCATAACCTCATTTGCTATAGTTAGATAATTATATCCCTTGTTTTATTTATTTCGAAAAAGGAAATATTGCAGGTCAGGAAACCATCAATTTTAAGTGGTTTTGAAAATATAATGTGAAATGGAGCAGCACAAATTTTCAAAAATCATTTGTTCAAGATGCGTCAGTAGGAGGTAAACTTGCTACGATAATTGGGCTGCGCCACGCGAAAAGGGGCACTCGGACATAGCAAACAATGTAACCCCAGACCAGCCGCCACGTCCCTGACGTGGCGGCTGGTCAGGATCTGCACTCTTTGCAATCTTAGAGCAGATCCAACTATACCTTTAAATGAATGTAGATGGTACATTTCGTGACTAGATGCTGGAATAATAGCGCTGAAAATAGCCGAGTCAGTACTTTTTTATATGTCCGAGTGCCCCTTTTCATGTGACGTCGGTCAATTGTCTTCTGCTTTAACTTTCGGCTGTTTAGTTGTTCAGCCTCGTCTCGTTTGCTTCAAGTCTGGTAAATTTATTGTCTATGTGTCAATCAGCTTGGATATGGGATCAGAGGACAAGAAGCTCGGTGTATGATCTAGATCAAATCTGTTTGCAAATTGTCTCTCCACAGTCTCCAGTCACAGTCTGGAACGGCGAGAAAATGGTATAAACAATCCGCTAATGTCACTGGTAATGAATTTCTTAAGGTTGTTTTCAACACTTTAAATGCTCCGTTTCCTACATTGTCAAAACAAATCAAAGGTGACATTTTCCTTTTGCCCAGATATACATCATTTTCATCAGAGAATCTCTTTGTGAACATGTCTTAAGATACAATGAAGAGAAGAGGGTTAAAATAGACGACTGATACAGTGGATAAAACGGTGCAATTTACCATTATAAGGTAATAGTGAGAAAATGCAAATGATATGGAAACATGACAATTTTCAGGCCACTTTTTAACAATTTATTACTTCAAGTGTTAAACAGCTAAGAGCCAGACCAGACGTCGAGTTTTTCGGCGTCTGATCTGGATCTAATCTTTTTTACAGGTTTGCATTGCTCAGTGTCTAACGCGTTAGATGGTAACTAATAGTGTTTTTCCACTGTTTACCCCACGAGCCTGATATTTTTATGGACAGCGTGATGAATGTAAAATGGAAACCTTCGTCGAGTGTATAGCTTCTCTATTTATATGAGGGACATTTATCCACTAACTGAGCAATCCGATGACCTTGGCGTTGCCATAAACAATATTATATCAATGATTCACCAACAACGCTCTCTGCGAATAGCTACAGTAATTACTCGTTAATCCGAAAACGTTGCTTGCCTAAATATATTACGGATAAATGAGGTTTCCGAATTAACGAATGAAGAGTTTACCCGTTTCATGCCGATATTTGCAAAATATACATCAATTGTAAAATTTCTAGTTTTGAAGGTGGATTTCTAGTGATGTTTAGCATTGCAAACTGTGCAGCACATGATCGGAGGGCTCCTAGGGAAACCCTTTGATCTGGTTTTACACTGTTTGCAACAAATATTTTTTCCGGATAACGATGTTTCCGGTTGAACGGATTCCATATCACTGTATATCAATTTGTTAAACCTAAGACGATATCGCCTAGCTCTGATTGAATTTTGATGCTAAGTATCATTAAGCTTTGTCGACAATTAGGATTTGTGAATGTCTCACGTGAGATGAAATGGAAATGGCGGTGTGTGTATCCTTGATTAAAACCCTTCCATTAAAACGTTTCACACGTAAGTCGCAAATGCATTCGATAACACAGTATACGTAGCTTTAATTACTTTACTGAACGACTGAACAGTTTACACGATGCATTAAGAGATTGCTTGTCAGTTAATCTTTAGAACGGGACTAGCCCACTGCGTGCTTATCCGTAACAACACGAATACTTATGCCAAAACATGAAATCAAAGTATCGTAGCATTAGGACCATGATAAAAGGCCGCTTTTCTAACCGTCTGGTTTGATTTCAAAATGTTTGGCATGCACTCAATGGATTTTCAAGGATGCGCGTATGTTTGTCTGGGTTTCATCTTGGTCAAGTCGGCCTGTATGGTCATTGAATATATTGCTTCCCGACTGTCGATATGCATTGTCATCGTGACATTTCGACGGTCGGGAATCATCATGTCATTCACCCTTGGCTTCTGGTGACCTCGACCGGATGGAAAACCAGGTCCTTAGGTTAGACGGATAAGTCGGAGGAGATAGCGACAGATAACTGATACATTCTCTGTCCATGAATGATCAATGCCTACATTGTGTGCCCATGACAAAGTGCAAGCCTTGACTTGACAGTCAGAAGAGGTATTGTTTTCGAACACTTAATAGCCAACCAAGGTAAAGGATGTCATATGTACAGCAGAAATCCGTATAAAAAAGCTGCAGCCATGGCAGGGTGAACAAGACATGCAATGTATGGAAAAGTAACACCAGATTACCTACCATTTTTAGCATGTCAGGTCATCGAGTGACTCCATCCTACTTAACGGTACAAAACATGGTCCTCGTGGTCATAGATTGAAAGAAGAATCCTACTATAAGAGGCTACATGCTTTAGTCAGTAGCTTAAAATCTCCTGACAGCGCGAGTTCCTACAGAGTCAAAGGGCGCTTCTACAGAGTAAGGGTTCAACACATTTATACTTAATGTTAATATCTTGCGAGGGTATATTTCTGGACAAATCAACTTTGCACATGTATATTTAATCGTTTGATCCGTATGCTGTTTTAGACTCATTTACAATGATAGCATAAGATGAACATAAATATTACCTGCAGAGAGGAAGGCACTTAAAGTAGATAGAAAGGTCTTGCAGGACACACCACATACAACACAAAACAGCCACCCAATCAGCACAGTAGTCTGAATGACATTGGAAACCATGTGGAAAATGAAGCATTTGCTCAACCTCAGCCAATATTATATTTCCCACAATGATTTTCCATAGTCATCTGCTATAGAGTCATCAAAAGGCGTATATATTTAGTAACGTATTAAGTACAATCTAGTATGATACGAATGTTTTACTCATTAAACTGGTCATCAATAAAATGATACACAGATATCTGCAGCTCATTATATAGCTTTTATGGAGTTTTGCATCCCCCAAAAAACAAATGATAAAAAGTAGCTTTACTAAATACATTGACTCTTATCCTGCAGCAAAAAAAAATCATCTGCCCAAATTATCTTCTGCTTTACGTTTCAACGCCACCAAATTTCCCTTACGTCTAGTTTAAATATTGACCGCATGTACAACATGTTGCATCCGAAACTTACTTTGGAATCCGATTTTGATCAAAGTTCCAAGGTGATTTTTTTAAATGGTCGCTATCACCAGACTATGGGTTAAGTAGTAAAATGCTTTGGGTTTATTCACAATTAATCTTTAGGGTTGCACTGAAAGTGTTGCAAGCCTTTTTTCTGTCTGCGAATTAACTTGGATCCGTGAACAGTTTCAGATGTTATTCAAAACGTCATCATAATTTTTTAAAACTAGTAAAGAAACATAAACGTGTTGATGTAAGCGTAATAGTCGCGTTTGGTAAAGGTATCTCAACCAGGTTTATGAAAGGTTAAACTCTTTTCCTGCTAAGTATCTAAATTAAAGTATGCCATCTAAGAATACTAATAAGGTAGAACATTACAAGTAAAAAGTACATAATTGTCTCTCCTATGACCAAAAGTGCAAACCCTGAACAGATGGCTTCTCTAGGAGCCATCTGGGCTGGTTCTCTAGTGTTTGCAAATTTAAATACATCTTGGATCAGCGTGACAAAGGTTACGGGCAGTAAATATCAGCGCAGAGCCTTGTTTC
>JAULCE010252184.1:0-18339 GCA_032359355.1 Macoma nasuta | reverse complement strand
GGCACTTCTTCTACTCCCCTTCTCCACTGTGTGCGAAGTCCTCGAACGCCTGCCCACTCTGCTGACCCAGCGACCCGACCAACTGGAGCTGCTTTGCCGCGTCACCATCTTCCTGTTCAAGGTGCACATGAAGCCCATTTCGGCGGCTAAGAACATGAAGCCGCTGCTCGTCAAGCTGCTCTCGATGCTCAAGCGGGACGTTGGTCAGCTGCGCGATGTCTTAGGATGGAACCTGCACGGTCTGGCCCTGCTGCAAACGGAAGTGGAGCAGCGCGACGGTGTCCAGCTCTTCAGGGAGGCCACACAGACGCGCAAGAAACGGGATAAAAAGCGGAGAGAAGCCAGCAAGCGGAGGCTGCAGATTCAAATGGTTTGAGACGCAATACCCTAGACTTAGTTGTATAAATCCAATTAAAACGATTAGTTATTCCGTGATTTACTGGATTTCTATATTTCTGTGAACAGAGTTTAATTTGACAATGAGGAATACACCATAATTCATAAGCCATGTATTGGATCACCGGCAATTTTCTGTATATGCATATGGGATTGACAAAATCGGATAAAAGCGATGGTGCAGCGAAGCAAACTGATAGCGCCGCTCGATTAATGGAGGCAGTTCGCAAAGCGAACCCTTTGACAAGCATTTACAACAGAAAACAACATATCTCTTTAGAAGACGTGGACTGAAAGATTTAGCTTGAACATAAAACGTAGAACTCGGGATGAGCTTGGGAGACGGATTCTTCAGAGCAATCATAATGTATTTCCAGGCTAACAAATGCCGGCTTTGGGAAAGGTGCCATCGTTAGCGCCAGTTCCACAAGGACCTGTTTGGGATTATGCATTTTTTTTATAATAAATGGCATCTTAACCCTGAGTATTTTAATGCAGGGGGTAACGATGCAAACTGTTGGAATATTTTGTTATCCCCTTCACTGCTTTTCCCGAACCATAGTGTCATATGTAAACAGCTAAGAACTGGATAAGACGCCGAGTAACTCGGCTTCTCATCCGGATCCAAGCTGTTCAATACTCGACCCATAATTTTGCCCAAAATTAAGTTATACTGTGAAGTTTGAAAATGTAGCAGACGAAATATTGCGTATGCACAAAATTGCTTCCGGTAGTGAAGGTGTTAAGGTCGCAATAAGTAGGTTAAGGGTTATTGTAAGGGTAAAAACTCGTTTCTATATAATAAACTTACCTTACTCTATGCCGAGTAATCCAGTTCAATTATGTAGCTTTATCCCTTTCCTCCACATGCTGTTTTTAGACGTATCCACTAGGAAAGAATCTGATGAAAAACATGAAAGGCTAGGCAAAAGGATAATGCCATTTTTGATTTAAAATCGTTGCAAGCAAATTTCTACAGTGTTTTCAATAGCCATCCGTTTCAGAGGCGCTAAAATGCGCTTCTGTGGAAGAAGGGGTTATACGAATAAGTCTGAGCATGTTTTTGGAGGTATTGACCAAGACGTCGCGGCTTCATTTTCACAAAACTGCCAACTCAATGTCGAAGCGCACTCATTATTTTATCGCTCTCCAACGATACTTAAATTATAAATGAAAAAAACCCAACAACTAACATGTTTTCACTGGCAGTCAAACTTTAAAGCGTAATTATATTACACGTATAAGAAAATTCTTAAAGTCCAGATGCATTGTGAAATTGTGGTCATATTTCGCATGTAATAGTATTGCCACTTCCAAGTGCGTTCTTGTACTTAAGACAATCAGACAACATCGAAAACCATGTAGGCAAATGTGGGACTGGATGCCGCTCGTTCCGCATAGCTTTCCATTGGAGCTGTTTGATCTGGATCTTCATTTCTGCAAAAGACGTATAGATGAGAATATAGATAGATAGATAGATTTTAGAAATAATAAATGATTTACCATTGTTTATCGTCTGATAAATCCTTGTTCGGAGTTTAGATGTGTAGTACATAAATCACGAGGGTGTTAGCCCGAGTGGTTTTAAAAACACGCATCTGAACGTCAACCCATGATTTATCAGACGTAAACAACGGTAATATATTTTCATTTTCGATTCTTACATGACAAAACATGAGCATTGATTAGTTCCTGTCGCTTAGTGCATGCTAACGTAATTAGGTCAAACTGGCGTCATTTACGTGAAATGTGACGCCATTTGTCAATCCATTGTTTATTGCAACAAAAAAACAACAACGCTTAATTTGTTCTTCTTTAACAGTGACAAAGTCGTGTATCATATTAGAGAATCTTTATTTAAGTCTCACTATCATACAAACAACATGCATTTACAATTTATCAACAATCGTATGAAGTAAAATGGTTTATCTAACGGTACTGAGACTTGCACATTCCTACGATTTTATATCGGCGATATAACTTGCGCGTTTGATTATGAAAATGTGGAGCGAAAAAGATAGCTTTGTTTGAATTTTTTATAAGATAAAACTCAACCCTTCTTACTACAGACCCACTTTCTTTGTTCTTTACAAATGATTATCCCCCGCCTATGAAATATGGAGGGGAATATTGAAATTGCGTTGTCCGTGCGTACGTGCGTGCGTCCGTCTGTGTGTGTGTGCATGCGTCCGTCCGTCCGTCACCAGCCATTTTTCAGTAACTAGCTGGTAGAATTTCATGAAACTTAAAATAAATATAAACCACTTCACTTGGATGATGCCCGTCCATTTGTTTTTATTGCCCTTGATTTATTGAAAAATCCACGTCCACAACCATTTCTTAGTAACTAGCTGGTAGAATTTCATGAAACTTGACACAAATATGAGCCAACGTACTGCGATGATGCCTGTCCGAAATTGTTTTAGATTGGTCAATTTCCATTAGAGTTATTGTCCTTGATTTATTGAAAAATCTACGTCTGCAGCCATTTCTCAGTAACTAGCTGGTAGAATTTCATGAAACTTGAAATAAATATAAACCAACATACTGCGATGATGATTGTTCATTTTTCTTTTGGATTGGTCAATTTTCCTAAGAGTTATTGCCTTTGATTTACTAAAAAATCCACGTCTGCAGCCATTTCTCAGTAACTAGATGGTAGAATTACATGAAACTTCCAATGAATATGAACCAACATACTGCGATAATGCCTGACCATTTTCTTTTAGATTGGACGATTTTCCTTAGAGTTATTGCCCTTGATTTATTGAAAAATCCATTTCACAGCCATTTCTCAGTAAATAGCCGATAAAATTTCATGGGATATCTTTTCAAAGAAAATGCTTGTTAACCCTTTCACCTCCATAGGCGACTCAAATCACCATTACAATCAATGCAGTCCCAGATCAGACGCCGCCTTAGAAGTCGGCGTCTGATCAGGGACTTCACTGTTTTTGCAAAACATTTTTAAGGCCGAATAAAATATTAGGGTAAGGGAAAGGCCAAAGTTTAAAAATTATTTCTCTTATTTATCTCGTTAAAGTATTTGATCCAAAACCAGTTGCTTTACACATTATATTAAGGTCGCTAATATTTGATCCTGAAAAAAGCCGAGTCACTTTTGCGTGTTATATCTATCCAATCTACAGTCGAACCGGTCGTTATCTCTAACTCGGTTAAGTCGAATTTTATGCTATTATCGACGCTTAAATCAGAACAAAAGCATAGGGTTTTTCTTTGTGTATACGTTTCGATGTATTGGGGATCATTTTTTTGTTTCGTTTGACCCGGAGTTCGAATATAAGTATAAGCGTCTCTTTGAACGCAAACAAACCGCAGCATTTTTGTTTCTAAATATAGTAACTCATTTGCTAATAATGGAGCAATGCATTTATGCGACGATCTATGTTTAGGAGAACATCAAAGAGGATATTTGAATCTTAGTATAATTAGACCATGACATCTTGTAGATTGTATACAATGTAGTCTACATATATGATTTGTGCACTCTAATCATCGCGGACATTGATCTGCATAATCAATTGCAACCGACATTTTTAAATGTGCCCGCCGAAAGGGTTAAGATCGATATCAGAGTGTTTAGATAATACGTTTTCTTGTTTGACGTAACTTGCCCAAAAGGACCATTGCATGTTAATCCTTTTGCACGCTGTTAAACCTTCAGCACGCTTAGTAAAGTCTGTCGCAGTTGCCGTCTACATCATTATTCGATGTACATTTCTTACCTTTTTTCATTTTTATACATCATATTTAGGGTCTTAAAGTGTTGTTCTTGAAAAGACGCCGAGTCACTCTGCGTGTAATCTCAATACATCCCACAGTCGACCCTCGTTATCTCTAAATCGGTTAAATCTGAACCGGATTCAAGCAGTTTGACACTCGGGCCATAGTTTCATCTAATTTGAAACGAAACTAAGGAGGCTCAAAAATTAAGCAGACGACAATATCAGCGGACGACGTGTTAAGTAGCACGATAAGGGTTAACCGTACTAGTTTAACATCTATTCTATATTTTTGACCTCAATTCATACAATATTTTGATTACGTTGGTGTTAAACTATGGACTGATATATACACTAAACCCTATCCTGTTAAGCGCGACAATATATATCGTCATATTGTCAGCTAGCTTGGACCAGGATCAGACGCTCGGCGTCTGACCCGGATCCAAGCTGTCTGACATCCTGACAATAGTGACACCCATTTCAAGCAAATCGAACAATATTATAAAATCGAGCAAACGAGAAATTCAACAGACGGTATTTGTGGTGGCAGGATAACGGTTAAATGATGGTGCGGCAAAAGTGTACTGATTACATTTAGATAATCAAAGTCCTGATAGGACTGATGGGTGGGCTAATTTCCAATGATTTGCATAATAGAGAAAGATGCATATATTATATTAGAAGTTAAATTAAATATCTGTGCATTTTGATGAAGAACATGTAGAGCAGGATTAAAAATTCGCAAACAACTGTAAACAGTGTATACCAAAATCAGCTGTTGCAGTGATCATTATCTAATACAGCAGCTGAGCAGGGTGTGCTTGGTCTACATCCAGGTTTTCAGAAAAGGCGAGTATCCTAAACACTCAAATTTTATATCTCAAGCAAACCCTATATTGTTACCATTCATTAAAATAGTCTTGAATGCTTCAGATACGAGGGGCATTCAAATTCAGTAGTTAATGAACAACGGGAATTCCTCTAAAAATGGCTTGAATATCGATCATAAGTAATACTCAACGCTTTCAAATTTATCCGTTACCATCAATGACATAAATACATAAATTATGTATTTAGATCATTTTTTACCATTCACAAAGCTTGAGTCCGCTTATAACTCTTACCAATAGTACCATAATTCACGATATATAATTATAGTGTATTTCTACTTACTGTTTCTTTCTTTATTTTATTGTTTTGTTGGAAAAGAATTGCAACAACTGATCACGTGATATAGCCTTCCGTTTCAACGTCACAATCATCATGCGATCAAAACACCCCATCTTTAAACTGGGGTCGAAGTGCATCAAGGGTGAATCTACAAGAAGCGCTGCACTGAATGATTGGTCGGAACTAAATAACTGCGATATTTATCACAATAATGTAAACGTTCCCGACCAAATTTCTCTTACCAGAGTTACCTGAACAGGTTTTCCCAACAGGAATTCGCCGGGCAGAATACTATTAACCGCCTATCGATGACCTCTTTCTAGATGACGTGACCCCAATACTAACACTCATCCTCCAAGACAGACTATATGTCTTCAGCCCAAACAAACCCCACCGACAAACAATCAAAACGCAGATCGTCGCTTACATATTAAATAGCTGCTTAATTCAACACATTTTGTATCCGCTTATCAAAAAAAAAAAACTCGAACAATGCTATCGCTAAAATCTGCTGCAAATTTACAAACGCCTGAATTTCACTTTACAAATTATGGCCGGAAAATAACTCTAGCAGACAACAATTGTTTTCTCACTACAACTGTGAAATGCCCTGCTTGCTCCTACCGCTAAACGATGCAATGTATTATTAGAATTACCTGTAGTTGTACTCCCTCATGAACTACTTCTCTATATATGTATTTCTGCGCCACGAAGACAAGGGAAATATTCTTATTATTATCAATGCTTCAATAATGATCAAAACTTTATACTTGAAATACTTCAGGTAGATTAAAATGTCTTTCCTATTTGATTACATTGCATTGAAACACTTCGCCAAGTAACAATGCACTTGAACTCTTTCTGACCAGTGTATTCATAATATGCCTTCTCAAAAAAATAACGATCGATTTTCAACGCGTTGTGGAAATACCGTTACTAAGGCTGGGCTATAAATAGCCCACCCAAAAATCAGCAAAGGTTTTGTGTATACCGTACATGTGGTATATATAGATTCCAGGACAGGACACAAACCAACGGATATTTCCAAACGTAAGCGATTTTGTTTCAACAGTTAGACTATATATTTACTTCCGGATAGATCTATGTAACCCATAGTGTTAACTTAAGGAATGGGTCAAGGTTTGTGTTAATGAATGGTTAATGAAAGGTTTAAGGCTTGAAAATCAGAGATTATATGAGGCTAAAAGACACTTTATTCATAAGCCGTGTGTCATGGCGTGCGGCGACACCTCTGTAGCTGATGGACATTTTTTCTTGTCTTCAGATGTTTTCATTGTGGATGAGACTAACAATAGCTAATGGAGTAAAGTGTAACCCCATAGTCTAATGTTCAAAACATCGTCTTCTTCAATTATGAACATCGTCTGATTTTACAAAACTCTATTGTCTAATGGCGGACACCTGGGATAACCATAGTTGTGAATAGCGCGCTAACATAGGTGAATTATGTCAGGTCCGAAACGATCCTGGAACAAATGTTCAGAGATTCCGAGCCCGAAAATCTAATCTAATCTAAAAATCTTAAGTAACACACATGCTAGTGTTTCTAAATAACCCAACACTTTCTTATGGTGGCATACATCTGCCACCACTGATCCACTAAACGTTCGCGAAGAAGTTCGTGTTTATATGCCACATCCGTAATCTAATAAGTGGTAACTCGAATATTTTCATAAAAAACAAGATAATGATATTATCATGGATGAATACGCACAAGTGTCCTGTATTGCGATTACATAACTAGTTTGTAATTTTTTTTCGCGAAACTGTTCTCGAATACGTGATGAAAGTATGTTTCTTGCAGGAAATCGGAAATCCTCGTATAATTTCGGCGATGCCAGTGTGGCGTAGACAACATGGCCGATTGTGTATCTTGCGCTCGTGAAATACATGTGTTCTATAAATGAATAGTCATCCAACTACATAATCTATTTTTAGATAACTAGTATCGCGAAAACTTCATTGAGTAGTTGAGTGGTGGCAGAAATGTGCCACCATACTTTCTATCATCAAAACATGCAGGGTAAAGATGCGATTTAAGATGTTTTCGCCAAAACTGTTGGAAATTCCACGTAAATAATCCTTAGTCTACTGAATGCGAAATTATTTGAATATTCCAACTTAGAAGTTCAATTAAGTTCGAAATCAGTAGACTGAGGGTTAGTTGCGTAACATTGTTGGAACTGATTCTCAGAAACATATTGTAACGGTAAACACTCCCTTCTGTATCGTAATGTTAGATTATTTTGTGCCGAGTATACCGGCTCAAATATTGGAGCTTATACCAATCAGACTGAGCAATTTTTTTTATGGAAGGGTAATTTAAGCTCTTCCTTTCTGCTTAACCCATTTATGCCCATCGTCCCTTAAAAGGGACATAGACAACCATCGTAGACCCAGATAAGAGGGCTCCTGAAGGAACCCTCTGATCCGGGTCTGCGTTGTTTGGTGTACTCATGCACATATAAGCTTAAACCAGATTTGTCAATTTCCTTCGTCAAAACCCATTTTCAGCGAATATGAAATGCATCTTTGGGAGAGTCAACTTATGAACCCGGGCATAAATGGGTTAATGACAATTCAATGTTATCTTATTACATTTAAAATTCCAGAATTTAAAATGCATTGTGTGTTTTTGTTGTATTATTGCAAGCTAATTGTAAATGTGTACATGCATAATACTTGATCGAAACTGCAAATAGACTTCTTACTTGTGTAATTTCGGAATTTTAACTTCCATGTGTCTTTGTGTTTTTATTTAGAGGTGGATTGCGCGTAATTCGCTATTGCCATTTTCCTTGCATGTGATTATTACATATACGGGGAACCAAATTGGAACTCACAGTATTGGAGAGGTCATCGGACCGATCTAACAGTATTCACTTTTGAATGTGGGGCATCCACTTTTGCGCTACAAATCCACAAATGTAATGTTGTTTTTTATATGGTGAAACTGTGGATCTAGTCTAGAGCAACAAGTGCGCATGTCTGAGATATGGTTGTTTGTAAAAATGGAAATTGAGTGTAAACGAATTTTGGGATAAGTTTATTCTGCGGTCCCAAAAACTGCAGCTTTAAATATCCGGCTTCAAAATGTGTTTCTGTGGGGCCGGGCTTCTGCCGACCTAAATTCGTTTTGCTTTTAATAAAAAAAAACGTATTGAAATACGATCCTCGAGGGATTCGCGGTTACGATATAACGATAGCTTATTCGGCTCTGGTATTAGGCACGCGGTCACTTCCGGATAGTTCACTGCCGCGTTAAAATGACCGGCAGTAGTTAAGAAAACGTATCGCGGTCAGATATCGATCAAAAAAGGCGGTTCAAATGAAGTGTATTCTTATAATCTTACTTCAAAAGTGTCTCCGGTAGATCGACGGTACTGAATTCGGAACCATTTTTACATTGTGATCATGATCAATAAAATAGTATGCTTTTAGTCTTGTGTACATGTTATACATATCTCTTGGGGATAAACCGTGATATATAATTTTGTAGTTTCTGAGATTATTTTATCTTTTATTTAGCACCAACATTGTTTAATAATCATATAATGTATAATCATGCCCTGCTGTTTAGTTTATAACAAATACACATCGAAGTATATTTCAGATCTCCAGATAGGTCGCCCCTCGCTACTCAGAATCAACGTGTGTAAATTAAATATTTTTCGACCAACATTTTGACTTTCTCTGCAAATTCCTATGTTTTGACAACTCTTTAGAATTGTCCTTATAAAACTATTCTGATTCAGGATTAGGCCAATCTCATCTACTCCCATTTTGTCTACCACCAAAAATGGTCTTGATATACGACAATTTTCCCATTTCGACTGCCAGACCATATCACATCTCCCCCTTCATGGTGTATAACTGTTTTTCACCGTCTTCGGCCAGGAGGGTATTGATAAATAGAGTAGACCCTGATCAGTAGAAGAAACAAGACGTCAGAAATATGAGAATTCACATGGAGATCCAGATCCGTTTTTTACTGGCTCGTCGTATATGTTAAGACTCTTTATCCCCGTCTTCACAAAGATCAAAAACGCAGGAAAGTGCTATTATTTTTTGTCTGCTTTATTTTCAGAATAGCAGTCGGACACAAGAACGTTGACATTTTGAATGCATCTAACGTGGAGGATAAATACCTTAGATTAAGGATATTTTTGATAGATTTTATTGTTTTTTGTAAAAAAAATAGCATTTCTTCGTGATGAACAAATGCACCATTTTTCAAAAGGTTTTCAATTTTCATCTACTACAGAGGCGTCACAAGGTGTACACTCTTGTGGAGTTAAGAGTCAAACTGACTAGGTATGCTGTAGCATTCACTTCTTTGGGTTCTGATCATGGTCTACATTGATGCTCATCAACATTAAAAATGTTCTGTCTTGCTAAACTCTAGAGCATTAACCCATTCTCCGCCGTAGTCGCCTAAATGCGCTGTTAAAATAGTACAGTTTTAAAAGGCGGCGTCTGATCTGGGACTTCACTGTTTTACAACAAATTTTATTTCCCTTATAAACAGTTTTGGAATAGACAAAGTTAATTAAATCGTCTCTGTGATTTATTTGGCGCCAAAAGGGTTAAGCAGGCAATTTCGATTGGTAATTGATGAACTGAATCAGAATTGTTTGCATCATGATCAGATACCTTTATCCACATAAAGTTCCATTTTGAAGCATAACATCATGATTTTGCATAATCGGTGTAAATGCATATCAGTGACATTAAAAATTCAACGAAGTTTTTCGGTGTTACCTGAAAGAGTATAAACTTGAGTCCATGTGACACGTGGTATTACATATCTTCTTGCAAATCACACCAAATCCGTACCGCCCTGGTATTGTATATAAGAATTACTATGTTAGAAGTTTGGTTAATTTAGCGAGCTACCAATTTTTCGACCCAATTACTACGCTTTAAATAGTTTGAACCTTCACTCTCAAATAAAGTATCTGATTTTACACATGACACACTTTATGATGACATCATAATATCTTATGCATATTATTGTTCTCTTATCAAATTGGGAGAGTAATATTAACACAAATACAATCTTTTAGATATACAATTATTATTTAGGTAATGCTTCTATGCATAGTGACTACATATCTCTACATTTACATACTCTAATTACTACCTATACATTTCAATATTCCAGATAAAATACAATTCTCTGGAATAAATGGTTAGAATGAGTTAGTAACAATACTTTGTATCTTACTTCATACAGATACTACAATTAGAATATGCAGACTACTCTAATCATTAAGCATTTTAATTATTACAAACCAACGCCAAACAACGGCCAAACACATGCACGACAAATTCTTATCAATCACAAACTAGACCATGTCTGATAAAAATATTAGACCAGAGCCTGCCATATAAAATAGACAGGCATAAAGAAAACAACCCAGTCCCAATGTAAAACAATAGACTAGACTTATGTGACTAAATGAAAATCAACCAAGAAGTGTAACATACCATATTCTTAGAAGACCAAATCCCAATGCGTGAAGTACCACCCTGTGAATTTAATCTCATGGAAGAATCTGCCAAGAGCATAGGCACCCTAACATCATAAATGAAGTTGTTCTAACCTATCACTCCACAAAAAACTGTCATCTGTATTAGAAAACCAAACACTAATATAGTTTTTTTGAAAGATATAATAAGAAACAGGTTGGCCATTCCTTAGCATAAATAAAGTATCATCTAAGCACCCCTTTACCTATTTAACCATATTAGTATGGACATAAAACTGAACCTGGTAATTTCAGTAATGGGGAAATAATTGATCTTTCCCCAACATTTCTTCTAAATAAGCTGTTTTCACTCACATTATCAGATAAACTGGTTGGAACTAAGTTAGATTCCCAAACTACCAGAAAAAAGGCAAATAAAAACAAACACCAATAAACAGCACCATTGATGTCAGACATATCCAGTACTCTGTAAATATTGTATAGAAGCACTGGAAGCATCCTTAAACTAGTTGTAAACCTCTAAATGAAACATTAACTAAAAAATGATTTATTTCATCCACATGATAACCAAGTAACACATGTATTTTTCCGGACCTCACACAAGTAATTTCGAATACTTGCTACATATTTGAAAGACCTGCTTAAAAAATGACCATAGCGCTGAAAAGTAACAGTTCCGGCTGGTAAATAAATCAACCAAAATATAAACAAAACCATAAAAAAGATTCCAATGGGATCTTAAGGTTCTTTCTATAATCTTCTGCGTACAGTACGAAGAGCGATGTGTGACCTTCAAATCCGATTTTAGCTCTCTAAACTGTGATTCTGAAAAACAAAACAATCTAGCCTTGTGTATAAAAACAAAGTGCCACATAAGCACATTCACAAAAAGTGTCAATCTACCACTCATTTTACAAAACGAATCATGCACAAAACATTCCTGCAAGTCTCTGTCACTAGTGAGATCATTGTGCATTAACAAAAACTTATCCCACCAATTTAAATTCTTAATTACATCTTTAGGAATGTCTACCTTAACATTTGGTTGAACACTATAACTTTCCCTTAACCAATTCAACAGACTATTAATAATAATTCTGTCAAGTCTAACACAAGCTGCTTCAAGATTTAAGTTTGCAATCAGAGATTATAACTCCTTTAAACTAGCATGAGACTTGCATAACCATGAAAAACTAAACCTTTAATTTCACTTAATCTACTGGGAGTTACCTCTACTGTCATGGCAATAGAGTTAAATAAACCTCATAAATACTCTATTATCTCAGGCGGCGGAACAGTTTTATTCTCTGATTCTTCCAAACCACTCTTTTTCAAAACTTGTCCTAAGCAATGATATGCACATTCTGCTTTATCTCTCCGCTCTACCCCTGCAAGATCATCCAAATAATTAAGGATGGCTATACAAATATTAAACATCATATTAAGCTATAGCACTGGTAACCCGCTGACATAAGTCCTCGGAACTCGAAACACCCATTGATAACACAGTGTCACAAAAGTATGTTTTTTTCCAACAGAAAGCCACTAGATTATAGTCATGCGGACAAATGTGTATTTGTCGATTTGTTTTATTAAGTCCTTTTTAAACATTAAACACCCTTGACCTTTGGCTTTAACCAACTTGATAAAATCATCCACTTTTGGAAAACTCAAACAGACTCTCTCGTTTAAATAACAATCCTTATCCACAAAGTCATTAATAGCCTTACCCTTCGTCATGCTTAAATCTAAAATAACTCCCCGTTCAGAAGTGTCCTTTTTGGGCACAGAATTTAATGGAGATTTTTTCAATTGAAAACTTAATGGATTCCTTTTAAAAGGTTCCAAAGTAGCAGAATTCATACTTTCTTTCTACAAATAAGAATTAATGTCTTGAGAAAATTCCTCTGCACCTTTATGTTTTTTGTATTTCCATACCTTTAATTCTTCAAATTGCACATTTTGACCTTCAAAACCAATAGGGAAACCATATTTTAACAAACCACAAACCAAAATATCTCTGTAAACTCCTAACATGCTTTTCATAAAATCAGTATCAAACTTATGACCTACAGGAATTCTGCAACCTTAAAAATTATATCTACCTGACTCACGAACTTGCTCATGAATCAGAACTGTATGGACTATTGACTGTTTATTTTGTTTATCAACACTCAAAAAAACCTGACATTTTTGAGAATGCGTACATATGCAATTAATAATATTATTTAAAGTTGACATACTAAGGAATTGAGATGTACAAAATTTTGGCAAAAAGGTATCTGCCAAATCTTTACATTCACTGATGTATCTATTTAGATTATAAAGACGGTCAAGTCATTTGGCTTGAACCCCAACAGAGATGTATGGACAGGCACTATGGCATTCTGGATGATCTAATTTTTTCTTACCCTTCTGGAAACAGGTAGCACAGACATGTTGAACCCATCTCATTCTTCTTTTAACTACAATAGAGTGTGCTGATTTGTGTGCACATTTATTTCTCTGAAACAAGGAACAATATCAAACATTCTCTTCGTGCTTTACATCATCTGATTTGCGCCGTGTAAATTTTTCTGACAAACCGCGTCTGGTAGAACCTGAATAGGTGCGTTTTGGAACACTTGTACTCAAAACACTTGCCTCCACATATTGATAATCATCCCCCAAGACAACTGACCTAGCTCAATCTCTCTCAGGACTTCGGCATAATGATTCTTAATAACAGAAAATTCATAGGATGAGCTCAAGTACATGATACGCTTCAGAAGTTCTATTCTAGCTAACTTTACAGTTGACTTAATGCCTAAACCTGAAATAATCTCCAGCTCCCCTGCCACAAAAAGTTATATATATGAATTCTCAAAACTAGTTCTTGCACTGGCATGCTCAAAACGTAAAAAGGCTTGGGGATCTTTTTGTTTGTGAAGGACACGATCAGAGGATTTGGACAAAATTCCATATTTAGTTTTCCTCACTGAACTCTTTAAACTACTGTCCGAGCCTGAGTCTGAATTGCTACCAGAGAGCTCAAAGCGTTTAGAATAGAATAATTTTCTTTTTACTCTTTACATTAGACTTTTTCCCTGAATCCGAATCAGTGTCAGGATCGGAAACAGGATCCGTCATCAAAATGTTTTTGGATTTCTGTTTCTTCTTCTGCCTTTTAAGATCCTATTTACTGTCCCGACTCGGAATCAGCAAGAATTCTACTTTTAGATTTCTGTTTCTTGTTCTTAATTTTACTCTTATTTACTCTTGCTTTCACACCATCATCTGACTCAGAACCAAATTAATATATCCCTTCTTCTACCATTTTGGCCTTAGCTTTAAACCTAAACTTCTTATCTTTCCTCAGGTCATTTAATGTAAGCTTCCCAAAAGCTATGCTTTTAGCCTTAGAGTCCGTATCTCTACGAACAGCTTTCGAATCCCCTACCTTCTCAGTCTCGCAATCACCAACAAAAACACTCTCACCTTTAAACTTCTTTACCGTCTTCTTTTCCTACCAGCTTTCTTTTCAACTCATCCATTTTATTCTGCTCCCTCAATTCTCGTTCCTTTCTCCACCGCATCAAACTCAACCCGTAACTTACGAATCTCGTCTACCGCCTTCTTACTATGCACCGAGCCGTCGATATCGTTTAAAAACTTTTCGTCATCAATCTCGTTCTCCTCAGTATCAAATGACTCGCTATCTTCTTCCGCTTCCGGTATATCATATTTGAGGTCTGACAAATGAGGCTCAAGAGGATCCTCTTCTGGACTCCGACAGAATTCAATTTCTTGTAATCGACTTTCCTCACAGAATCTTCCAATATCTTCTCGGACATTGCAAATTAACACAAAGAACCAATAAGTCTCTCAAAATGAAATTCAAATCTGGTGGGAGTAGTAAGCCGTCTCCACCAACAACCGTACTCCTGCGTATTTTCCATTTCGATTTCCTTTGATAAAAAAGATCCAAACTCAGCAAATAAATTTCTAAAATATTAACACGAAGTACTTAAACTACAGTAGAATAATTTAGTAGATATGCAGCCACTATCGTCGACAAATGCAGATTGATACAAATCTACAAGTGTGTTGTTATATACAAAGAAATCACGTGACCAAAAGCGGGAATAATTATTCAACCATTCAGAACGCCAAAATAATTTTCTTCATTTGTTTGGCACCGATATACGAACACGACGTCAAAACAACTCCCGAACAATTATGATGAAATATCTAGCGTACATGTACGATAATGAGCATCCTTAGAGGACATCTGGTGAGATATTAAAAAATAAGCGAGTAATTTGATAAATAAAATAAAAACATTTGAAGCTGGCAGTATAATTAATTCGTTAAATGGTTTCTTTCCTGGTTGGTAAAATTATGTTTACCCTCGACTAACGGCTCAGGTGACATGATTTTCATCAGCAGAATAACTCGTTATGTACCCTGGCATGAAATGTATGACCCTGGCAAGAAACTGTGTGACTCATTCTATGTCGCTTTGTATCATGAATAACGTCGCCAGTATGAAATGACGTCTCTGGGTATTCTTGATATCCCACTATGCTAATTATTGTCAACGGGTATCAAGCTCGTTCTCGTTCAATGAATGTCCGTATTTAATTACGACAAATGTGATATTCTCTACCTCTATCACTGAAAACAGCGGGTATCTCTATAAGAAGCTTATTTTTAGATACACTATACGGAGGGTGATCTGAGTCTTTACCACAATGCTTGTTTTCTCCAACTTCGTCACGTAATTTGACCTATTTAAGGAAAGTTCCCGCAACTTCGACACGTATCCACGTTTAAAACATCAATAGTTTTGGTTAAGTTTTTTGTTTCGATTAAACACAACACATTTGGCTTTATCCTAATCTTTAGACTTTTCCACAAGATACGAATCTGTTAATATAGGCAAAAGAAAAAAATTGAATGGTATTGAAAGCATTGTAGGAAACAATGCATTTGCTTGCTCCATTTCTTACAATGTAAGCAACAGACATCCGTTTTACAAAGGCGCGAAAAGGTGCTTGTTAATAACTAGTTATAACTAGTTTCGACTCTACATGTATACTGTATACATTATGAGAATGTCATTTCGTCGATGTTCTTCAAAAACAATGTATAAATCCAACGCGCTATTTCGATTTCAACACAATAACATCAAATCGATACCAAACATAAATATAGGGACCAGGCATTCAAAACTGGGTTAGCTTTACAACTTAGGAAAACCAACAGTGCCAATTTGACGCAAGTGCCGATAGTGCAGTGGTAACGAGTATTGCTTTGGAAGTGGAAAGCTGGCGTTGCGGGTTCGGATCCTACAAAGTTTAGTTTTGTCATTTTATGATAAATAAACTTTGGCAACACAGGTTTGCAATTTTAATTTAAATATGATCGTTTCGCACGGTTTTTACATGCAATATGTCCATGAAGGCTCACAGTGTGTACTTTACTATGTCGGAGACGATTCAGTATACATACAGTACTGTTTAAGCTAAACTTTATACAAAGTGCACTGGCAGGTAACTGAGAGTAAACTGGCAGTACACTGCCAGTTAACTGAGACTAAACTGACAGTGCACTGAGAGTAAACTGGCAGTGCACTGGCAGTTAACTGAGTAAACTGACAGTGCACTGAGAGTAAACTGTCAGTGCACTGACATTTTTAGTGTATCCTATGGAAGACTGTAATGTAAACGTTATTGTACTAACCTTTGCAAACAGCTTGGTTCTTGATCATACGCCGAGTAACTCGGTGTCTTATCAACTTCCAAGCTTTTTGACACTCAGATTGTACTTATTCTATTAAAGAGTGTTAAATAAATATAAACAGTCAAACTTCGATAGGTCGAGCACGGTTGGCTCGAACTCCCGTTTAGCTCGAACTGAAACAAATGTCCCGAAGAGACAAAATTGACTCCCAAATAGCAAGCAGTATGGCTTCAGATCAGATGCCGAGTTACTCGGCGTCTGATCTGGAGCCATACTGCTTGCTATTTTGACTAATGTGCTTTATTAAACACATGGAATAAGGTATTTCATAACTTTATCAACAAAATATTACCATAGGCACTAGGTCGTGAAATATCGTTTAGCTCGAACTTTGGTTAAGTCGAGCTAATTTCGAGAGTCCCAATGAGTTTGAGCTTACGAGGTTCGACTGTATTTGCAAGTGCTGACTGTTAGTATAGCTTGTCCCAAGACATTACTATATAAGACGCGGTTCTTCATTACCATAAACATATTCGCAAATACATTAAAGTCTGGTGAATAACCTGGCTAAGTCAAGCAGGTATCTTCGTTTAATTCATTCCAAAATTTAGAGTGACAGCTCACTGTTGTCATTTTCTGGATAGTTTCGGTTGCATGATTTTTGTCATTTCTGAAATCATTATCCCTATTCCCTTAGCTTCTGCTAACTTTTATTATGCCATTAATAGCTCTCATCAAACGTGTAATCATTCTCTTATAATTAACTCCGGTAAACTAAATTATGCCAATAAGCAGACTGACGCTCATTCAAAATAAGTATACATAATATTTCAATCTCTCGATTTTCAAAAATGTTCTTTCAAGTTTTACTTCTATTTCTTTCTAGTCTTTTACAAATATTATTCAGCTGATACACGAAAGAATCACATACAAAAACTTCATTTGTAATGAAGCACCCGCCGGTGCCATTTGAAAAACCAGTGCCTAATTTCGCGGTATGCGTAAAAATTGCAAAAATCATCAGATGCTTCAATCCAATTTTTTAAAAACAACAATTTGAATTAATAAACAATAATTTTACTCCCAAAACTATGTAAAACTTGAAAACAAAAAAGAAAGTTTATGTCTTGCATTTGAATCAATTCCCTATAAATCGCGTAGCCAAATCCACTGTCAAAAACATGACAATTGTTTGTTTAAATACTTGATCTACCATCCTCTTTGGTCATCGTCATAATGATAAATGTCGTCATTAAAATGACGTACATCACTAGATGCATACACTTACTGGAAAATTTATAGTGAGGCGAAAGTCTATACAAATTGATAAATTTGTCCATACAATTTAATGTAGATCTAGTAAATTTAATCAAAGTCCTCATGGTTCTGAATAGCAGCTCCCACTGAGCGGTCAGAGAAGTAGTAAATACTGACAGTACTCATTTTTTAAGTATAGCACGGTACAAACATGGGGACAATTGTCTAAACCAACCCTAAAAATAAATGAACATTTTCAAAAAATATTGAGACATTGCTTTTAAATCAATTCATGATGCCACATTTCACATAAACTAAATGCATGCACTATACCTGTTAAATGTGGAGTTTGTGCTGTATGTTAATCAAGAATATGTTTCCTTGGTTTAGTTCATCAGTGATCACCCGATAGCAATCGAATTGTTTAAACTTTTTTAAAACTGCTTAAAATATAACTACATGTATACAGATAGATCTACTCACGAGGGATTTCTGAGGAAATAAGCAAATATTGTCTTGTTCAGCAATGTTTC
>JAULCE010252073.1:0-10997 GCA_032359355.1 Macoma nasuta | reverse complement strand
ACTCACCACTGTCATGAATAGGAAATTCACCCATATATTATGTAGAATCATTTGTACACCTCATTTGTACACCTTCATATGATCCTGAAAACAGAATACTGTAAATACTGATTTATCAAACAAAAACCATATACCGAGTGTTATAAAAACAGCTAAAAGGAATATGCCCGCTCACAAATACAGAACATTTAACCCCTTCGCCGTCAAATTTAAGATACTCGGCTGTAACTAATTTTGGATCAAATATGTTAACGAAATAAATAAACAAAATTATCAAAACAAACTCTGGCTTTTCCGAAACCCTAATATTGAATTACCCTGAATAATTTTGTTGCAAAAAAGAGAAGTACCAGATTAGACGATACCTTCTAAGGCGGCGTTTGATCTGGGACTTCACTATTTTGCAATGTCGATTTGAGTCGCCTATGGCGGTGAAAGGGTCTATAAGTCATAAGTCATTGCATCTTCTATGATATGGTCATTATGAAGTTATGCATGACCAAACACAATACTATCAAACATATTATAAGCACCGTACCTTACTTGCGTTTGCAGTTCCAAAATCATGCGTCTTGTGAAGCAAAAACATCCGACGAAAATGTTATGAATTTGGCACAGACAAACATTGCAGGTACAGCGGCAAAATGTTATTCTAACCCTCGAGCATAGGAAACGTTTATCATACTCTGTGTGCTTTACAATCATATATGTGCATTTTCTACGATTCTTATTGGCGCCGATGCGTAAGTTTCCACATAATTAATGTCATACGGGTTTGCCTCTAGTTGACTCATTTGGTTACGGATTGTTTGTAACTATCACCAAAAACCTGAACTGAAAAATCGTTTTACCTTATATATCTCTAAGTCTTTGGCCAGTATGACATGAACAAATAACGTAGATACCGACCAAGCAGTTTGATCAGTGTCTACAACATTTGCCCCAATGACTGATCAAATTTAAAACAGTTTTGTTAGGCAAACTCAGATTTTCCTAAGTTTAAAATAGTTTCAATAATTCCCGAAAGTGGCCGAGTACTGAGTAATTGTGGTATTGAGGTTAGAAATAAAGCATGTCCCCCCTGTGAAAAAAGATCAAAGACGATGTGTGAGTGAAAACGCACAAAAGGCTACATGTAAAGGTGTGAGCATGTGATAAAAGCGGAAACTGTTGTCTTGAAGGACCTTAGCTACGGAAGATTGCCATTGATGTATTGGCGACATTAGTGCGATATATTTGGAAACGGCCGACAAAATAGTGTTCGCTCTTTCAGTCATTTTTTTCAGCCCTGGTCAGGTTAGATAGGGTTGTCCGCGTCTGTTCGAAATGAGCCATGCGATAATAAATTCTGTAAAAGGGAGATCCTTCAAAAGCAAGAAAGCCAACTCAAATAGAAAAAAACTGCAGACTCGGTTTTAGTGAGTCTGTTCGTGAGTAGTAATTTAAGACGCAGCACTACCCATGCCTCCTAGCACCGGCTTAAGTGGTATTCAATTTTCAAAACTGACAGTGTTGAAATTCATGATCTCGAACGACTAGAAAATATAACAACACTGAGAATGGCTTGGGTTAACTAATTTCATTGCACAATCAATGCAGAACTCGGTCAGTCGAGGTATCTGATGATGATTTAGATTGTTTGCAAACCAACAGGTGCATATGCAACTGCGTTGCGTATTCTACACTTCTACTCAATGGTACCTCTTGTCAAATGCCACTTCTGCAAGACTCAAATGCAAGTGACCATATGTATCTCAGTACACTTTTAGCTACCCAATGAAGCACCGACCAACTTTGTAGGTAATGTAATTTGTTTCGAAAGATTATCATCGTATTCGGTAGCGAGCACCACCACGTTGAAAAAATCCCCCGTCTGCTAAGTTCGTCATCTGCAATAATTCTTACATCAGCAAGCGACTTCACCAATACATCTTCAAAATTTAGAAATTGCGGAATTTGTTAACCGAACGTTTAAAAGCTTTATTCTATAAGAGACACCGAAATAATATGCGTCTCGTTCGGTTCCATGTTATGTGCAAAGGTTATCTCAAATTTGGCCCATGGAGCGCTAAAAGCTTCAGCATTAGACCACATATTGAATGGTAGTTGGTGAAGGTAATCTACAGTATAAACCCTGAACATTGGGCCATCAGATTATTGCTCCATTCCTTGTCCAATTTTGTAAAGATCAAGCTGACACAAAATGATTCGCTGATTCCATTACTCCCATTACTCATATGCTATTTAAAACTTATCCACTATTAAAGACGTATCCTGTGATAAATATTAATACGGATAATTTTTCAAAAAATTGTGTATACATTCTTCAACATATATGAAGCAATAAACAGGGTTGTAATGTGTAGCAAGGCCGTTTCTGATTTATGACTCTTATAAGATCGCACACACGCATTTGAAAATGATACACATATGTATCCGAATCAGAATGCATTTTGGTTTCACATTCATCATCGGGTGATTCTCGTGCAAAAGCTTGGAAACTTAATGTTGTCTAACATTTCAAATTGCGTGATATTGGCGAGGTACGATTAGAATGGAATATAACTGAGCAGTAGCAAATCCCGGATACGTCTTTATAAAGTATATATGATGAAAAGGGAAATATTCTTTGAGAAAGGAAATCACCTGCTTTTAAAGGATTTGAGCTTGTACTCGAGCAAATGCCCCATTTCACATAATGTGTTCAAGCGTCATTTGCTACACAGATATTAAAAGCGAATATAGGATATATAGTGTACATGCATTCTGTTGTGACTCTGATCAAACTGCTTATTTTAGGTGATCCAGGATCTACACTATTTGCATAATCTTGTTGGTGTAGCATTTCAGAGTTAATACTGTAACCATTATCATATGGACATTTAAACTGCGCCGGTAAACTTATTTAAAACCAAGCTTATCTCAATTGAGTCTTTATTCAATTCACGTACCTTTTCATTTGTATCGGCAGAAGCCATAGATAGCAATCTTGAACAGTTTGGGTCAAGACCAAACGAAGTGACTCGACGTCACATCAAATTCCAAACTGATCGACTCTTAGATTGTAATTTCGAAGATAGGGATAATATAGACTGTGGATTTGAAGTGAAGCCGTCTGGAATATCAACAGATGACAAGTTACACGCCAGGCGTCAGTTCTTTGAGGGAGCTCGAAATAGACTGCTTTATTTCGACAAGGTCAGATAGGGAAACTCTAGCAATCGTGATATATGTAGTCGGATGTCAAATGTTCACATCAATTCTGCTTTCACGCCCTGATCAATTTTGCATTAACCGATTAATCCTCTTGTAAATAGTAGCTCTTTAAATATACTTATAGTCGGTTTTTCTGGTTAAACCATGTATGTCCCATTTTTGAAGAATGACACATACGTGAATATAAAAGAACACCGACGATTTCTTCTAAAAGCACGTAAGTGCAATTTGCCAAAATAGGAGTTACCCGTACGTGCTTTTTGACGAAAATTGGCGAATTTGCCAAAATTGCACATACGTGGTTTTAGAAGAAAACCAACGATATGGAATTCCGGCCAATAATTGTTACTTATTTGAAATTTATAAGCATGAATTCGACTTTCTTCTGAGTTCGAGAAAATGAGGTACCTTTGTGCATGAAAAAAGTGAAAGATATATATACTAAAGGAAAAGGATTTCCCATAGGCAAACTTAATTCATCTACAACTTTTTTGTTGGCCGACGCCAATTCATGGTTATTAGTTTGAAACAATCTGTGTACTTCAACCAATAGATCACAACTGTCAAAACACAGTTAGCTATTCATTCAAAGACATGCAGAAGGTTTTAATTTTAAGCGTTATTCAATGCCAAGGGAGGTAATTTGAAAATGTGTCATTTTCAACTAAGTACTGCACCTACAGAAAAAGTGGCATCCCCAGTTTTAGACCGTTTTTTCATTTTCTGACTATTTTCGCATACATTGAATAAAAAGTATAATTGATTCGTGAGCGTCAAGGATTATTTGATTTTGCATAAAAATAATTGATCACTCATTACAAGGCAATATACTCCACCCCAAAGTATGTCGCTAAACTTGCTTCGTTTAGTATATATAGCGAATGACCCGAGATCTGTTACAGATTATCTCCTTTTCATACAGAATTTGGGAAAGAGTCAAGTACTTACGATTGATTCTGTGGAGGAGGCCGAGATGGCGTAGGCTGTCCACGCGTCAAGTACCTGCGCTCCATTAAAGGGAAACGAGAGTAACACCGGATGTCAACCCTTTTATCGCAACTATTCGCACCATGTCAATCCGCTTGATCAATGTAAAATAGCGATCACTGATCAGGGACTTCGATTCCATATCAGTTGTTGCCGTAACAGGCGGGACTTAAATAACACCCAACAACTTTATCGACATACGCAGCAGCACGTGGTTTGAGCGTACTTAATCGTCCGGTTTCAAGCTGACTCATATTTCATTGTGTATCCACTAGTGATATGATATTTATTGCATGGCTTTATATCACTCCTATGTGCTAATTTATGTGATACACGAAAAATAGCAAACGAATAAAATTTAACTGTATACGGTGGAATAAGGTTATTCAATGTTGGCGAGATGTTGCACGCGATCTTCCTCGGGTGGTCTTCAACATGGCTTTAGACCCGCATGACAAGGACATTATTCAACAAATGTTATGTGATAGGTAACCTGTGTATGCTATGAGCGATCGCTGATGATGATATCTAGATGAGACTGCGAATCAATCAGGATCCAAACCGTTTAAAACTCTGGTTCTTTTTTTTAAAAGAACACCAACAATGATAATATTGCAGTCTGAAAGACAGCTATATCCCCCACCGCCGCATGTCAGTAAAATAGGGAGGATTTCTGATTGTTTATAGGAATGCATGGCCAACAGTAATGCTCTCATTTTACATTAAAGAAAATATCAGCATAAATTCTTGATAATTCACCAATCCGTAAATAAAATCCATAAACACAATATCCGAGATAGCAATAACTCCGTAATTAAGCAAATAAGAGTAATGGTTATTGTACACTGCACTTCGTCTCATTGAGCTCTACAATTGTATGGAGGAATATGAAATTCCATCCAGTAGTTTTCAAGTTATGCTCCGGACAAGAAAAAGTAACAAAGGGCAATAACTCCGTAAGTAAGCAAATTAGAGTTATGGTTCTTATACAATGTACTGTCTCTCATTGAGCTTTACCATTGTATTAAGTTATATGAAATTCCATCCAGTAGTTTTCAAGTTATGCTCCGGACAAGAAAAAGAAACAAAGGGCAATAACTCCATAAATCAGCAAATCAGAATTATGATTCTTAAACATTGCACTTTCTCTCATTGAGCTTTACCATTGTATGAAGTTTTATCAAATTCCATTGAGTAGTACTGAAGTTATGGAAGAAAAGGAAAAAACGGACTGACAGACAGACACAGACAGACTGACTGACTGACTGAATGAATGACAGACAGAATGATTACTATACTGTTGTGTGCGCCTGATATGTCCATAATGTAAACAACTGATCAAATGGAACGGATAACACAAGCTATTATGGTCAATAATCATTACTTCATCATACGTAATTCATGCTTTCAAAAAGAAAACATGACGAAATGAGGAAATATCTAACGTTAGGTCTACGTGTATATATTTTCATTAGCATTTCTTTATCTACATATAAAAAACTAATAAAAACAAACAGCAGTACAACTCCAAATTGTGGCTCGAACCTAGGTGAGGGGAAATAAAGCTGCTTGATTCATTAGCAGATGTCTATGTGTTCAAATTTTAAAGCGATGAATCTATTTAGAACCCATTAGAAAATATCGAATTAGATCTACACAGTGTGGGAAAAACATCATCCATCAGTGCATGAGATTTTTATGTTACACATACCTTTATCTAGTAAGGCATATATTTGTTTTTGGTATTTGAGAACACGTTTACAGAATAATCACCTTCCTAGAATCGCCATGTTTATTGATATTCTCAAAGCATAATGTACACTTCTGACATCCTGACATCATAAACACTGCTTATTGACGTCACAAATATGTTATTCCTCAAGCTTGTCTTTTAAAAACAATTGGTTTGTGGTAGATCTTTTGTTTGAGAAAAAAGGCATATAGATCGTCAGGGCAAATCTTCAAGTTCAACAACCGGCATATCATGAGGTCAGACGTCGAATACAGAGTTGTACAACAAGAAGAAAAGATTAGCAAAGGTAGCCTACCTAACCGCTTCATATACTGTCAGTGACAGCTGAATTAGTAAAAAATATGACATACATTTTCTTTTGCAAATATTGCCAAAACCTAACAGATATGAATATCTCTTTCTCGTTCGTAAGAAATATTATAACTATACATTAAAAAGTTAATAGTGTGTTAGATAGTTTCGTCTATCATACGTTTATGATTTAAATTTACTCATGAAATGGTTAATGCAGCATGAGCTTTGGCAATATGATACGTCGGAAAGAGTACGATAATCTGTGCAACTTTCACCAATTTTGATTGAAATAGAGCTGAACCGGAACAATTGAAAATTGTTCTTGGATATAAAAAAAAAATATTTTGCAAAAATAAAAAATGACCGATAAGTTTTCAAGCGAATTGTAGAGTCTGACATCAGTTGCGAAAACACAATAAAAATTAATATGCACAAATATGAGATAGTGAAAGATGAGCAGACTTTGAGTATCTCAATTATTATGGGTAAAGGTGTTCGTTTGCAAGAATGAGAATCGTAATAGTCTCCCTCCTTTTAATTTTAATCCTACAATTTGAAGTTATCACATGGCCTTTTGATAATTTGAAACTCTCTAAAATTAGATCGCATTTGTTGCAGCAAATAGAAGTAGTGTGTAGAAGACATATCCCCGAGTACCTTCAATGAATCATCAACAATCTTTTGGCAAACGTATATGGTAAACAATGCAGTGATAAATCTGCTCGAGCTTTTGTAAGAAGTGTCCCCTTTTTACCCCTTTACGACGTGTAGAAACAGTTTGGGACCTAATAACATTGTCCATATCGTACGTTGCATCATGGATAAAAGTTTGGTATATAACATCCCAGGGCCCCTCATCAAGGATTTATATAATCTTTACTTGAAATTGATAGGAAAAACAGGTAACATCTACCATAAGTAAAATTCTTAAAACAGCGTTATTGTTGTTGTTTTGTTGTTTTTTTTACCTGTCTGCTTAGCCATCCATGACCGATATTTGGCCCGTTACGCATGCGCACATCCGCTGGCTCGCCGCTTTGTATCGTGCTCCTTTCACGACAAAATTTGTATTAAAGAAAGCAGAAATGTTCGTGTTTTTCGTTTTCCACAGATATCCTGGCGTTGTGTTTCCTACTCATGGTTGTCCGTTGCTTTCGCCCGATTCTTTCTATGTAGTGAAGCTACGTAGGAGGAAGTTACTCGCATAATTTCGGACCAGCAGCCTTTCGCAAAAATTGTGGGATCGTCTCTTCTGTTTCCAGTCATGGCAATATTATTGTTAATGTTAATTGTTGAAAAACTTTATACAAATAAGTTTTCAGATAAACTAAGACTTAATCGTAAGTTGCCTTATAGTAGTAATATTAGCATTAAAAACGATAACTTACAATAGAGCCTGTAATTGAGAAAAAAACAAGAATCAACAAAACTTCTGTAGGTATTTGTTTTATCACAAAATGCAACTTTCGAGCAAGTTTGATTTAGTTTAAACAAATTCATTTCCAAATTATTTACAACGCAGACAGTATTCATAGAATTGCAACATGGGAAAGAATACGATTGGAAACAAGCATGCAAATAGGATCCTTTGCTGAGATAAGCACATGTGGTGAAAACGAACCGGTTCGGTATAATCCATCAGGTCAAAAAACATTCTTATCGTGTGTACGTACTTGAAGTTCATATATAAAATGAATAAGGGACATATCTAGTCTGTCATAAACACTTCAAGCTGAGACTCAACTATGTCGTCGTTGCTACTTTTCTTGGGATGTGTTTTAATTTTCCGTGGATCTGTCGCACTGAGCATAGAAGATGAAGATCTCAGGGCTCAACATCATGCTCTTGAGATGCGACAAAGGTTAGTATACGTATATGTAGCACATGCACATGTACTGCTCGAATGTAGGATCGTGTGAGAGTGTTCCTATAACCCCTACACTGTCGGAAGCAAGTCTGTGCATGCGTAAAATTTAGTCTGCTTTATTTTCAAACTTCAAAGACTAACTTGATTTTTGGCAAAAATATTGGCCGAGTGTCAAACAGCTTTCCTCCGGTAGACACGCCGAGTTCCTCGGCGTCTCTTCCAGATTTAAGTTGTTTGCATATGACACTATGGTTCGGGGTCAGCAGTGAAGGGGTTAAGGCTGCAAAAAGACCCTTGACAGCCTAACATTAATATGACTACGTTCAAATTACAATTTGTTTCTGAAAAGCTGTTATCGAAATATAAATCTGAAAAATCTGAAAATGCTTCATGACATCACAAACTACTTAAAGCTGTACAGACAATTAAAAGCCAATTTCTGTAAACTTACTTTTTCAACCCAAGTTTGTTTGACACTTATCCAGTCAATGTTAAGAACTTGCAAAGAATCTAACTGAATTAAAGAAAATCTCCCCGATGTGTTGCCATTTATATGCACTTTTAGTAAATAGTCTAAATGGAATTCAATATAGAACCTTTCTCGAGGGGAGGTGTTTTGTTTCTAAAATAAAAAGATTTATTTTACATGTCCTGTTCAACGTTTACACACAATGAAGTAGAAGCTACAAGATTTTTCTCGTTATGTGTTGGTACGTTTTAAAAGAAAAAGTACATGCGCATGGAACGCTTCGGTCTGACCACAGTGTTTTAGCCCTTTTATAAAGCATACAGTTAGTCAGCTAAAGGCTCTGATAAGTCATTAATCAGCTAAAGGCCTTTTAGCTCTGATTAATCGACAAAAGGTGTTGGACCGGACAAACAACACACACAACCCCCCTTCACTGTCGGAAGAAATTCTGTTCATGCGCAATATTTTGTCTGCTTCATTTTCAAATTTCACAGATTAACATATATTTTTTGGGAAAACTATTGGTCGAGTGACAAACAGCTTGAATCCGGATGAGACACCGGGTTACTTTAAGCTGTTTACATAAGTCACTAAGGTTCGCGGTAGGCAGGGAAGGAGTTAATACATAGCAAGTTAGCGGCTTGTATTTGAAATAAAATAGACATTAATTCTTTACGTTCAGGAAAAACGAAGCAGAGATAGAACTATTAAAGACAATCACCAAAGGACAACAGGAGACCATACAAGCACAGCAGCAGACGATTAACAAACTAGAGAGTGATGTAAAAGCTCTACAAAAAGACGCTTTCCAGAAATCAAAACCTGTAGATATAGGTGTTCGATCATCCATACAGGCACAGCAGCGCGCTGGTGAGAAAGACGGGCACACTTTTAAGAGAATAGTTAGAGGTAATAACATCCATATTGTTATACAACCTCTAACGATACATATGTTACAGTTAGATTGTGAAACCAGGGAGTTCATGAAGTCCCTGAAAATGTCAGTAAATTCGCGTAATTACTGTTTCACTCGGGGATTTCATGAAATCCCTAAACATTGTAGTAATTTCATGAAATCCCTGAAAAATGTAGCCAGGGATTTCATGAAATCACTGAGGAAGGTATTAGCACACAATTCATCATATTAATTTGAATAAACAGGTACCGTTTATACATTTTATAGATCATTAGTTATTTTTTAAAATGTTTAAATACGATCATTACGAGAAATGAATGTAATTTCCAAAACCCAAAATGAAAATCAAAAATGGTTACAAATTGTTTGATTTGAAACCCCGAATAAACAGACAAATAAAAAGGAAAAAATGTGGGGATTTTTAATATTTGATCCCAAAACCCGAAATAACATGTCACAAAGTAAAAAAATGTTGATCCACACACCAGACTTGACAGTCAAAAAAATAAGGGAAATAAAGGTTTTTTTCTAAAATATTTGACCCGAAAACCCAAAATGAATGTCATAAATCATAAAAACCATAACATTTACCCCAAATTCAGAATTGTAAAAACTTAAAAAAAATCCAAATATTTGACCCAAAAACCTGAGAAAAAAGAAAAATACCCCAATACTTAAAACCCCAAATGACATGTCACGAAGAAAAACAGATTGTTTCCAAGATTTTGACCCTAAAACCAGACGTGATTTTGACGAACGTCGATGAATATCTCCAAAACCACATATGTGCCAATTTTCAAAATGTGCACATAAAACATTATCTCACTGACAAATAACTGTGTATGGAAAGTCAACATATCAGAACAAATCACTAATGTTAAATTATGTGAGAAAGAATTTCAAGCAGTATTTGGTTGGTGTTTTAACGTAAAATGACCTCCACTAGTTCTTTTTTCGACGTCAACGAGTCACCCAGTGTTAAAATATTAATGGAGAATTAAGATTCGGGGTAATTTTCAAATATCGGATACTGACCTCGGTCTTATAGAAAAAAAGGAAACGGACAAGACCAATATCACTTAATGCGCTTCCAATATACGTCTAGTCATAATGTACTCTCCCATTAATTTTGTCATCCATTCAAAGGTTAGCGGGGATGCTCTCTGCAATTGCCCGAATGGGATTTTTCCTATTACACCGACGCTTATGAAATCGTAATTGCTTTATCTAAACGTTTGACAGGTATTGAGTATAAAAAGCATGAACGTTTCAGGTCATCGTTGCTTAACCTATTCACTGCCCTACCCCGAGTGTAGCAACATATGCAAACAGTTTGGATCCGAATGAGACGCCGAGTAACTCTGCGTCTCATTTGGATCCAAGCTGTTTGATAATTGGCCAATGGTTTTACCAAAGGTCGAGGCCGTGTGTTAAGACTAAAGCGAAAGTAGAACAAATATTGCGCATGTGCACGACTTGCCTGGCAGTGAAGGGA
>JAULCE010251962.1:0-10998 GCA_032359355.1 Macoma nasuta | reverse complement strand
TTTGCTTTAATTAAATTCTTTGATGTCAATAAAACGTAAGAGTACATGTGCTATAAATGGCTATTGTACGACTGTTGCAGAATTTGCCTTTTGAAGGACCTCTTACCTAATTGATTTGACCTCAGGTTATATATAAAACTAATCAATATCGTTGCTACAAGACGTACTGATAAAATATACATAACATCGGCTTCGATCCAAAAAGCCGTAAGTGCCCTTTTTGAAAAGGGCACTTACGGCTTTTTGGACCGAAGCCATCGATAAGTGATTGACTGTTTGATTGATCATTTACTATCCTTAAAGGTAGGAGAACCAACACACGTTGGCACGGTACTGGAACTAATTAATTGACGGGGTTTACCGGTTTCACCCCGATACACTCCGGTTCGGTTACATTTTAAAATGCGTACGAATGGGTTAAAAACTTTAAGAAACCCCATGCTGCGCTATATAAAGAACATCGTGCGTGTTTCTTATTGCTTTAAACCGGTTTGAATGCCCTATCCCCCGAGTAAGGTTATGGCATGATTCCGTTCTGGTTTCAATATTCAATAGTTTCAGTACTGTAAGGTTACAGAGATTTTTTAACTTTTTAGATCATCTTGCGGGGGGCGTCTTCTTTTGTCGTTAAAATTGAAACTGTAGTCTGCAACACGTTTCAGATCCAATATCTTTACGAAAAGAAAAAATATCAATATAGGACTAAATTTATTTTCTAATACCTCTATATTTTCTTACTAATTTAAATGGCAAATAGTGAATACCCTGGTCAGACGCCGCCTTGGAAAGGCGGCGGCTGATCTTGGGCTGCTTTATTTGCAATGACGATTTTATAGGCGATTACGGCGCCGAAAGAGTTAAAACCTCTCTAGAGGATCACAATTGAAACAATTGAGGTAATGGTCTCGTTACGATCAAATGCTCCATTTTCGACAATGTATTCAACACAAATTTAAAATAATTTTTTCCTTCGGCCTAGATCTTCATCCTTTTTCACCAGATTATTTCCTTATAGTTGAGTCTTAAACAGCACTTGAAAGAAAGGGTACGGAATTCGAACGTTATACATGTAATTCTAGCAAAAGATACGATAAATATTGAAAGTGAACCGATTTAACTCTTAGCCTGCTAGTCGCGATTACGGTGATTATTCAAACTGCTTGGATCCAGATCAGACGCCGAGTAACTCGGCGTCTGATCTGGCTCCAAACTGTTTGACACTCGGACAATAGGTTCACTAAATTTTAAGAATATCGGACGATGTTTAAGAATGAAGCAGACGACATTTTCAGCAGACGACAATTTTCGTAGCAGGCGAAGGGTTAAGACAATATTATTAAGCTGCCTTGGTTACGTGTTCTTCAGAATCGTTTATATGGCGGATTTTGGTACCAGTACACTGTACGCTTTCCGCCGAGAAGCCTCCGATAATCTTGTCAAATTATGGGTATGTATACCAAAAAACTTGTTCTATGGGCTAATCTAGTCACTAGTCGGTCGATCAAACACAATCTTATTTTCATTTCGATTTCTAGTTTAATTTGCAAGTGTACAAGTGGTATAAATTTCATACTATATGAATCGGACATTAGTTCATCAGCATGTTCTCAGGTAGACAGTAGTGTCTTATATATTGACATCTAAATAGAATCATTATAGTTTCCGCTGTCTTACAATTCAATTGTACTTTCTGGACCAATTAAGCCTTTTCCTGTAAAGTACATGTTAAAACCTGTCAATCCTGTCTTGGGCGGTCATCAAATAAGTTGCCAAGGTTATCATCAATGACAGGTAGTCTCTTAATGCAAAACGAAAGTAATACAGAAAGCTCTTTTGAGAGCTTTCTGTATTACCTATGTTCTGTATTAAGTAACCACCTGTCTAAAAACACACACTTGCCTTGTTTTTAGTGGCCGCTTAATGCAGGTTTGATTGTACGAGTGTGCTTAATATCATTTCAGTATAATCTTAATGTCAATACCTATTTATCAACTTGAGCCATTGCCAGCTAAGCGTCCACCCATGCCACGTGGCGATCCTTCGTTGCTGAGCAACTTAATTGTTAAACAAACATTCAATTACAAATATGTTCATTTTTTATACACATTCACTTCAGTCCTGGTAGATGGAACAGTTTGCACATTGTACCTGTCTTACAATTATTTTAATGATCATCGTATATTTGAAAATTAATGAAATATCACATACTTCGATATACTAACTTAGAATTCAAGACATTATCATAAACATTTTAAACACTTGCATTTTGAAAAAAAGGTATATCGAGTTTTTACGTTGGTATGTTTTTTGTCTTAATTTCCAAGATGGTGTGCCGTTTGTTATGTACAATATCATAATATTTTACTTTACTGTCTCGAATTTTCATGATACTGGCAATGTTTGTAACTGTTTACTTGTTGTCTTCGGTTGTGTTGTGCATGGCACGCATAAATCTCTACTCCATATGTATTCTAGACTCATTCACATGGAAAGTTTATGATAGGAAGAGTACCTATCTAGGAGAAAGGAAAACGTAAATGTTGAACGACGTACCTATGAAGTAAAGACTTAACACTTTCTTAAGACTTAAAATTTGTTTCAAAATAGTGAAGTCCAAGATCAGACGCCGCCTTGTAAGGCGGCGTCAGATCTGGAACTGCACTATTTTCAATGGCGCATTTAGTCGACTTCGGCGGTGAAAGAGTTAAGTATTGCGTCGGAAGTGTCGTCAAAATTAGAAAAGATACAGAGAAAAAACTGTAACCGCTTCTCAGTATAGATATGGCTATTTATTTATGGCTATGGTAAGTTTGCATTTCAAAATTTTATTAAAAGTACTTCTGTCCAAAAACAGGGAAATTCCAAACATAATTTTAAATAGGAAATAGGAAATAGCTTGGAAAATCCCTTTGCCGGACCTATCTGAATGGATGATTGTCAATGGCCTTCCGACCTAACCGATTAATTAATCAAAATAGTATTGTCAATGTAATTAGTTAATCTGTTAAATCTGACAATACACCCAACCCAACCAGTTATGTAAGAACTAAAGGAATATGTGTATGTTTTACAACGGGTTAAACAGTTGACTACTGTAGAGAACGAAAGGCCTCGTCTAGATTCTACTGCAGGTGCATACATCGATGTATTTAATAGGCTAATAGGATAAAGCTTATAATTGTTGCAGCTAATCTTGTATGTACTCAAAAGAGGTATGCATACATATTGAATGATCTTCAGGTTTTATATTTCCTGGTTTTTTCCCCCAAATCACCAATACCGCAAGTTTTCATTATATACTCACACGCAAAAGAAAGTGTGCACTCTTTATATTTTGATTTTCTGAAAATTAAATCAATGAATATTATCATGAGGGGTATCATATATACCTTTCTAACCAATAGGATTTAGTTATTGTTTCGAATGTCTTTAAAACGTACGACTCGTCTATGTGCAGTAGGGGTCAAATAAATAATACACAACTGGCATAACGGATGTTTCCTAACTTGGACTATCTGTAATTTGTTGCAAAATTGTGTAAATGGTGTGAATATCAGGTATGACCGCTGTTTTGTCTTTTATATTCTATAATACGTCGCCAAATATAATTACCGTAACATTGTATGACATGTTCAAGAATATTCTTCCACTCCTCGTAGATCATCTAAATTATAACGGCATGCATTCACCTCACCCTGCGACCAAGAACATCACATGTAATTATGCTCACTGGGATTGAGATATGGTAAAAAGGCAGGTCAAGGTAAAACGTTAACTCTTTTAGCATTTAGAAACTGTTGTTTAAGCCTTGTTATTGTGGGCCTTGCATTGTCATACAAGCATCCGAACAAAGCAACAGCCATTTGGCCATTTGTGTATTTTTGGTAAATAAAGAGTTTCAAAACAATAACATAATCACGTTAGTTAGGAAAGATTGAAAAAGCTATGACACGATACCACACATGATACGATTCTATCATTGAATTTCAGAAAATCAAATATAAAGCGTGCACACTTATTTTAGTGTGTGAGAATACATGGCTTTATAGAAAATGTTCTTAAATATCCCAACCCCCTGGTCCGATTTCAATTCTAGTTTTGTAGAAAACGTCCCTACATGACCTTTCAAAATTGCTAAAAGACAAGGTTTTCCATTTTGAACCAAAATAAATCGAAAGCATTTTCCCCGAAAACCATTGATCAGATTTCAATACTATTTTGTATCAAGGTTGCTAAATGGCGCCATGATGGCATCTATAATTCATGACCGCCACTGGACGCGGCCTGAATTTTATATATGTAGAAAACTTTCCTACTGCATATTTTTCTTTGCCTTCCGATTTGAATATTGTTGAAATGATTTTTCAAAATATTCATGCAATAATGTAAGTTTTCCGAATGGTAGTCAAAACCCTTTTTAGATTTAATTGACAAACAGTGCAGGACCATGCAGACCAGACCGGTCCTGCAGGAGCTGCTAAATCTAAGTATATCATGTTTGCAAGAGGATGTTTTATGAAGGATGTGTTTATGGAATAAAGGGTTAATTCATGTTGGTAAAAATGTGCCATATATATATGACATATATATATATAGTTAGTGTTTATGAAAAGTTATGAAAACACCAACATCTTCTATGCAGTAATTCTATAATTTATTCAGCGATTACACGGGTCATTTTCTAGTGATAATGAAAGTTCACTGACGGTTGTACCATGGCCGAAGATGAAACAATGCTGAAAACTTATGACAATGAGGTTAGTCATTAGCGTCCTGAATATATTTGCCAGTAGATACTGTAGTAAAGTAAAGATAACGTTTTGACATATATTTCAGTTGTGAATTATTCGCTTGAATGAATGGCATTGTTATCTATGAGTATTTATCTATTGAAAACATGCGAAGTTGACACAAAAATGTATTGCATCATGTGCTGTTTAGTTATTCCCTAGACTAGACAGAAACTGTGTTACATACATTTTTACCTTAACCTTCTACCTCATAGAAACCCGTTTACACCTCTTTGGTAAATTGCCTTTAAAAGTGAGCATTTACTCAAAATAATCTGAAAAAATATATTGTATTATTTCTTTGCATATGATATTCTTTCTTTTCATTGAATGTTTTCATTGGTAGCGAGTCTAACATGGCATTTTATGTAAATGGTTATCACTTATCCAATGGTTAGAAGCTTGTTTCAAACATATGACAGAAATAGTTTTACTTTCAGGAAACTCTCAAGAATGACAGTTTAATCAACTATAATTAGTTCTGGTTTATTAAAACTTCTCCCCATAGCACTATTCAGACCTATTTATATTATTCAGGCTTACAGACATCTTCGATCGTCACTTCTTTTACGTAAATCCGTTAATAATTCACCTCTTGAAACTCGTGCCAAGTAGCGAAGAATCAATTTCACTGAGATAACTCCGTGATAAGCTAATTTGAGTTTCATTAGAATAGTTTACAGATAATGACTCAATTTAAAGGTCGTCCAAAACACGTGGTTTCTTTATTCCAGACTATTTATCTCGTTAACCCTTCTGCATTACTGGCAAAACATCTATGTGGAGCCATTAACCCCTTCACTGCTTACCTCGAACCATAGTGTCATATGCAAATAGCTTAGACCCGGATGAGACGCCGAGTAACTAGGCGTCTCATCCGGATCCAAGCTGTTTGACACTCGGACAATATTTTTGGCAAAAAATAAGTTTATCTGTGAAGTTTGAAAATGAAGCAGACGAAATATTGTATATGCGCAGAATTGCTTCCGACAGCAAAGTGGTTAAGGTAAATAACATGAGACTCCTGTGACCAAATACGTTTGGCTTTCTAGGCAGTGACCGATCAGAATGTAGCAATTATAGGTTGTTTAGAATTGGTTTTGCATATTATTTTAATCTTATGCCCATACGAGCGGATAAATGATTCAGAAAGAATGTAGTAGTCTACTGTGGAAGTCTACTGTGGAAGTCGACAATCCCATAACATTTCGGAGGCTCACGAATGTTCTTTCCATCGTGTACACTTTTGTTGCACATCAGATTTGCACGTGCGGTATTCAGAAAACCTTGGCAACTACATCTTCTGTTCTATACTGCTATCAAAAAGTATGTAAACACATATTTAGCTCATAATATTAAATATATACAACGAACTTTAAAAGGTTCGCTTCATAGTATTTATTGTGTCAATCAGCATAAACCATAACCTAATGCCTATACAAACCATGCGATGGGAGTTTCGATTCAAACTGTTTGACAAACAAGAAACACATCCGCATTACTGAAGATAATGATTAATTGTAAGATATCAACGAGTATGAGTCGACGGCGAGAGATTGTGTGAACACATACTTTTGGCGTTTGTATCTGGGTGACTGATCGTTTCCAACACTGATGATCCAGCATATCCGATACGCTGACAGATTCCACTACTCTACCCGTCAGTCACACGCACGTGCTACCTGGCTTAACACACCTTAGCCGGATAGTCACGACCGAGTTGATTATTCAAATTGCCTAGATCCGTATCAGACGCTGAGTAACACTCGGTGTCTGATCTGGATTCAAACTGTTTGACATTCAGACAATAGTTTCTCAAAATCTTAAGTAAACCGGAGAATGTTTACAAAATAAAGCAGACGACATTTTGAGCAAATGAAAATTTAGCAGAGGGTTTACAGTTTGGACTTAACCATTATCCAACTGATAGTTACAATAGTAGGATATGCAATATAGACTGAATCCAAATTGTACGCCGAGTTACCGAGTTACTCTGCATATTGTGCGGAACTTGGTTAATTATTTTCTAAACGTTTAGAGTAAATCGATTGAGGACGTAAGAAATATAATAGACTGCGGCTTGATGGCGAGATGAGGCTTAAGGACAAAAACTGCACAGGCCTAGACCGATAGCAACAGACAATGCTGACACATCCTGCCATTGTTATATACAAGATCGCAAGCTACCCCCTGCGGAATTATGTTATTCAGATTTTACCACAGCACATTGACAGTAGCAGAGAGATAACCACAATGAGTTGAAATTCCGTGTATAAATATAAAGAAGTGCGAATCTTGAATTATCACTTTGAAGGATATACAATGTATACGACTATTCGGCTTTGAAGTAATGTATCCGAACACTTGAAAACTCAAATGAGAAATAACTTGATAGGTATTCCCACATGGCATCTAAAGTACTTTTCAGAGTGTAGTCATTTCACTACCACTTCACACGTGCTTGACAAGGTATAGCAAACATACATGTACCTGTAAAGGTATGTTAGCAAAACTTCGCCTCTGCACGATAACCATACGTGGCGATTGTATTTTGGTCTCTTCGCATCGGCACATATATGCTTGGCAAAGGACTAGGAGTAAAGTATGATCATAAGTAATTAGTCCATCAGCATTTCAACTTATTCTCCAAGAAATAAACTCTTAATAGTAACTGGTTTATTTCCGAACTGGCGACACAACCTGCAAACGTTGGGTTTTTTTACTTTACGTGGATCATGCATGTTTGAGGCAAAGGGGATCTTATATGTATGGTCATAGATAATCGAAAAGTACAAAACAAATTGGACGAAACTATATACGAAACGAGGCTTGCCGAGTTACTTATTGGTTAAGAAAACGAATTTCAGACAGTACTCTATGAGCACGAACGATAGATTATATTCATCACACAACACGCTGAATCAGCTCTTCTTGTATTTACCTGGACCAAATTGATTTTTTTCACATAGCCAACATATGGTAATGGTATATCAAATTTCACACATCTACGGCGCGGGAGTGGTATACAACAAATGGATGCAATTTGATACACCACTCTCACAACGAAGGTCAGTTCGGTACAGATACAAACAAAATGAATTTCGGAAAAGACAAAGTTTATTAAATTATTTCTGTTATTTTAGTTGTTAAAATGATTGATCCAAGACCAATTAAACCGACCATTTTGAATTTGGCGGCGAAAGGGTTTTAAAGCGTGTTACATGTTTAATAGAATCTAATATTGGGGCTCATAGAATGCTAATAAGTATTGAACTTATTTTTTGAAACGATACGAAATAACCTCTTGTAAGCCAACTTGTTTATTTCTTTTCAGTATTCTAGGAGCAGTCGTGTTAGATCCTCTAATATCCCATTATTGTACAACACTCTCACGCCGTAGGTTATGTGATAAAAAATTGATAACCACTCCCACTGCGTATGATTTATGGTAAAGGTAATTATAGTCAGAAAATACACACACTAAAGTCATAAACTATTTCCTAATGTTATCATCGGATTTGAAGTAATAATTACATGTCATGCTACTTTGACTCTTATACGTAAGCTGCACTCCAAATGGTTGCTAACAGTACTTACACGTACCCTGCTGCGAAAAATGTCTGTTCAATTCTTGCCTGACTTATTAGCTTAACATTGTCCGTTTTTATTCAAATTTGCTTAAACTATTTCCTAGGAGTCAAACATCTAGGATCCTGGCCAGACATCGAGGTACTCGACGTCTGATCGGATCAAGGTTGTCTGCATATATACTTCGCGACTATAGTGGACAAAAACAAAGGAACATATATAACATAAGAGACAAAAACGACAACAATTATCAAACAGTTTATTTATCAATTTCAACACACTGAACCGTTAGTTCATCTCCTGCTGCATAATAAGATCCTGTCCGGCTTCTACAAACCTTCTCGAGCTGAGACCTTGCTCAATCTCAACACTGTAAAATAGAGGGTACATGCACTTGCCTTTTCACATACGATTGCTTTCCAAAACAGCGTAAATGCCTATTTGCCAAAGTGACCGTAACGTGGTTTGAGAGAAAACAAACGCTATACAAACAAGTATATCAAGTATATTCTCATGGGAGGCACATTATCAGATGCAAAGCTTGATTTACAGATAACATCTGCGCCGCGGTTTTATGCTTCGGTTCAGCTCACTTTTTGAGATAAAGACTGGAAGAACTGTAAAGTTGTTTTGAAACGCGGCTACCATGTTATTTTGGAAAATGACTAAAGCATTGTTTGTTTACGTCTTTTTGATAGTAATATTCCCCCACCTCCACCACTCAACGACTGTGAGGGCATATTGGAACCTCTAAGTCCATCCGTCCGTCCATCCGTCTGTCCAGTCTGTCCGCACACATGAGGGTTATTTTTGGGGTTCATTGACCCTGTCCAGTCAGTGGTTGTGGGGTTACAATAGTCATTAACCTGTTCAGCCGGTGTTTGTTGGCTTTAGATGTTCTTGCGGGGTTAGATTAGGATTAAAGTTTATACAGTCTGTTACCCACAATACCCTATTATAAGTTCGTCCGTACGTTTGTCCGTCTGTCTGGTATTGTCAGGAGCTTTACTGTATCATTTTCAATAAATATTTTTACAACTTTGTATACTTATTTGTCATCATATGAACATGTGCACCTTTGATTTTTGTTATGATCACTTGACTGATAAATTAATAACAGCATGTTTGACATTTTTTACTTTGTAAGTGTCATTCACTTCTGAATACTGAATGTATTTTCTTGCCAAGAGCGTTACTTAAAAACTGCTGTATGGAATTTGATAAAACTTTTTATAACAGTAGAGCAAAATAAGAGGAAGTGCAGTGTACAGAAACCATAACTCTGATTGCCTTATTGCGGAGTTATTTCCCTTTGTTACTTTTTTTGTCCAGAGTATAGCTTGAAAACTATTGGATGGAGCTAGATAAAACTTCAATGGTAAAGCTCCATAAGAGAAAGTGCAGTGTATAGAAACCATAACTCTCATTAACTAATTATGTAGAAATTGTCCTTTGTTATTTTTTTCTTGTCCGGAGCGTAATTTGAAGACCACTCGATGAAATTTGATAAAACTTCATACAATGGTAAAGCTCAATGAGAGGAAGTGCATTGAATTGAACCATTACTATGATTCACCAAATTATAGAGTTATTTTCCTTTGTTGCTTGTTCATGTTATTGTTAACCATTGCCCTTTTAGAGGAGAGACTGTTGTTCTTGGTTGGGGGGGGGGTGGTTCTTTCTTGTTTAGTCGAGCAATGTTCAGCTTCAACTCGATTAAGTCGAATTCTTGATTTAATCAATTGTTAAAGCTTAATCAAAAACTTTGTTTTATTTTGTGGAAAATGAAGAATGGAGACTCTTTATTCATTTTATTAATTCGAATTAACCGAAGTTCGAACTTATACCAAAAATAGTCCCCAGAAAAAAGTCCCAAACATAGCGAGAGTCGGCTGTATTACCATCGTTTTGCGACGTCCGGCTGATTTCTTGGGGAGAAAGACAGAGAAAGACAGCAACCAGCCTGTTCTCTATAAGAAGCACATAAACAGACGGGCATCTGAGTACAATCGCTGACTAACCTCAAGCCAGCCTGATAGTTTCATCAAGTAAAATAAAATATTCTGTCGCATTTATGATTTTGATAAGTTTATGTCATTTCTTGTCCACATTTTTTCTGTAATGCATGTGTAAACAGTGTTCATCGTCGGATACCCACGTCCGATCATTATCATGCATCGATCATAGATGTATGGTAATGATCGGACGTGTGTATCCGACGATGGGTGACTATGAAATGTTTCATATATTTATCAATGTAGAAGAATTCCAACATTATTTAAATTCATGCGAATAATGGCTCGAAGAGATAGCGATAGGCAAGTAGGAGTGAGGAATATCATGCACTATTTGCTTTAACCAATCCTACCAATCGCACCCATAGAAATATCGTCAACAAGCTTTGACCCGGATCAGACGCCGAGTAACACGGCGTCTGATCCAGATCTAAGCTGTTCGACACTAAGACAACATCAAATTTTAAGCGAATCGACCAGGTTTACAAATCAAGCAGACGAGAATTTCAACAAACGCTAATTTTGGCGGCAGGATAAGATAAGGATTAAAATCCACGCCCAGGTAAGTACTGGTTCCAGTGAGTACAGAGAAATCTAAAACATTA
>JAULCE010251851.1:0-10998 GCA_032359355.1 Macoma nasuta | reverse complement strand
AAGAACCCACGTTAAAATATGTTGTCCTGGTCATTGTAGGCCACTTGATATAGCTTATAATCACCAGGGTCACAACATTTGGTGTCAGAAGTGGGATACCACTAAAATTGAAATGAAATTACTCTCAGACTTGAGTTGTTTTAAAAAAAATTGGGATTGAGCCCAGATTGGAGTTAAACCGGATCTGAAACAAGAAGAAAAACTATAGCAGGACAGATCACTGAAAGGAAATGAAATGAAATGAAAAATTTTATCATATTTTTTATGATAATTTATTAAAGAAATTATACAGACAAAAACACTATTTTTCTTTTTCAATTTTCTTGGTTCTGTCGTTGTACCAGACTCTGGGAAGCCAATTTTTTTTCCTGAAATGAGACAATAGAGAATATTTATAGTCATACATGTATATTTGAAAATTTGAAATGGTATAAATTGATAGTAGTCTTTAATACAACAAAATGGATTTACATAAAAATGAAATGGACCTGTGTAATGCACAAATTACAAATTCAAGTATGAATTTAGAAACAGATACAAACCAAGAATTACATTCAGAAAAAGACCAGATCTTATCTCATGAGCAAACAAGTGATAATGCCAGAATACAGAGCTTAGAAAATCTCTTGAGTACTCAAATGTCACATATGGTTAAAGAAATGAACACTCTAAGACAATGCATGCGAAATGTAAATAGTCAATTACATAGTAAGCTTGACTCTGTAGAAAATGAAGTTTTATCAGTGCGGGCTCGAGTTTCCATGATAGAAAATCCAGATCATGAAATTGAGTTTAGAAATGTAAATACTCAAAATAGGGTATTTGTAAATTCAAATGGGACATCTTCAAGTTCTACTCAATCTAGAAATGTAACAAACCCTCATGTGGTCAACACAAATCAAAATATGGCCTTTGAATTAGGATGTACTCATTTGCAACCACAAAGCACTCATTTGCAACAACAAAGTAGAAATTGTTATGAGCCAAACAGATCTAGCAACAACTGGAAAATGAAACCTCAAACATACAGTGGTGAGGAAGATTTGCGAGATTTTCTTGCACAGTTTGAAATCACTGCAGAAATAAATAGGTGGTCTTATGAGGACAAGTCTTTATTTCTGGCTCATTCTTTAACAGGAAATGCGAGATCTCTTCTCACAGAAATGAATGACAGAGAGAGGCGAGATTTCTTGAATTTAGTTGAAAAATTGAAAGCTAGATATGGAAATGAAAACAAAGCAGAAGTGTTTCGCATTCAGCTTAAAACAAGAATAAGGAATAAAGGGGAAAGTATTCCAGAATTAGCACAATCAATTAGGAAAATAACAAGACAAGCTTATCCTACAGCTAGCAAAGAGGTAGTAGAAGCCTTAGCTCTTGACTGTTTTATTGATGCTCTTAATGATTCAGACATTCGACTAAGGCTTAGAGAAATTGCACCAAAACATGTGTCCGAGGCTGAACAAATAGCTGTCCGCATGGAAGCCCACATAATTGCTGACAGACAGCGAAATAAATTGGTAGGGAATGTACAACAAAATGATCATTCACAAAATTATCAGAATAGGTTTGAAAATGGAAGGCAGTTACACAATCAAAACACAGGTTACACTTTTGGTTCAAACCAACAAAATAGAAATGATACCAGGCCCAGAAAAATTAACCAATTATAACTCAAACAGCAGAATGAATAACACTTATTTACAAAATTACAGAAGGCAAAATGGTAGCAACAGATATCAAAATGGTCAAAATACATTTTCACAACACAATCCTAGGTTTAATCAAAACTCAATGAGAAATGAACAAAATCAGGGACAATGGACAAATAGACAAAATAACTTTTACACAAAAGATTCTCAAAACAGAAATCAGGGAAACGAGAGAATGTCAAGCTGGAGGGACCGCAGCTCGACAAACAACAATGGTCCCAGATTGCATTAAATAATCTTGGTTCAGATAGTGGATGTTTTCTGACAGCTACTATATCAGAAAGTGATGTTACTATGTTGGTAGATAGTGGTGCAAATGTTAGTATTTTGAGCAAAGAAACAGTAGAAAATATACCCTATGCTATGAAGCCCAAAATTTGTCCAGTACAAACATCACTTGTTTCTGTAACAGGTGAGTCAACACCCTTTTTAGGAAAAACTGAGATTGAAATTTGCATAGGAAATCAGAAGCTTACTCATCAATTCTTGATTGCAGATATCAAACAAAATGGTATTTTAGGAATAGATTTCCTTGTTGAAAAGAAATGTGATCTCATTCTTAGTAAGGGACACCTAATATTAAATGATGAGAGAATTCCTTGTTTTATGCACAGAAATGATCAAACTACATCCTGTTGTAGAATAGCTGTATCTGAAACTACTATTGTACCACCAGAAACAGAAATTATTATTCAAGGGAGACCTCTTGATGGCCTAAACAAAAATTGTTTGGGTATAATTGAGCCAAATGCAAAATTTTCGGAAAAGACAGGATTGATGGAAGCTAAATCTTTAGTAGATCCTAAAAATGGTACTTTCCCGATGAGAATTGCAAATTTTTCTTCTGAACCTTACACGGTTTACAAAGATACAGTAGCAGCAGTTTTAGACAAATGCTCCATAAATAAATGTTCTGAAACTAACAAGCATGATAAAAATCAGGATAAAAATTCTTTGCCCGAGCATTTGCAAGAAATGTACAAGAAATCTTCTGAATTCTTAGATAATGAGCAGAAAGAAATATTGAAACAATTATTGATAAATTATCAAGATGTGTTTTCAAAACATGATAGAGATATTGGTCATACTGATCTTGTTAAACATAACATAGATACAGGAGATAGTAAACCCATAAAAACATATCCATATAGAGTTCCTCTGGCAAAACGGAAGTTGGCCGAGGCAGAAATACAGAAAATGGCTGAAGATGGTGTTATTGAACCAGCTTGTTCTCCTTGGCTTTCACCAATATTGATGGTTACAAAACCAGATGGATCAATCCGATTTTGTTGTGATTTTAGGAAATTGAACAATGTCACAGTAAAAGAGTATCAACCTCTACCAAGAATTCAAAATAACTTAGACGCATTGTCCGGGTCAAAATGGTTTAGTGTTTGTGATTTAAACTCTGGGTTTTGGCAATGTGAGATAGATGAGGAAAGTCGTCCAAAGACAGCATTTAGTTTACAAGGGGGTCAACAATGGCAGTTCTGTAAATTAGCTTTTGGCTTGTCGAACAGTCCGTCTGTTTTTACTCGATTGGTTCAGATGGTATTTAAAGGTTTGATATGGAATACCCTTGTCCTATATATAGATGACATAATTATATTTGCCAAAACATTTGACCAAGCAATTACAAATCTAGAAGAAGCTCTGATCAGGTTGAGAAATGCAAATTTAAAACTGCACCCTAAAAAGTGTATGTTCTTTCAGAAAGAAGTGACATTCTTAGGTCACAGAGTAAATGAACATGATACAACAACATGTCCCGAGAAGGTAAAAGCTGTAGTCGAATGGACAGTCCCAAGAAATGCAAAGGAAGTTAAAAGCTTCTTAGGTCTTGTTTCATTTTACAGAAAATTCATTCACAAGTTTTCTACTATTGCAAAACCATTGCATACACTCACTGAGAAAGGAAAGAGGTTTGCATGGACATCTGAATGTGATGAGGCATTTAAAAAATTGAAACAAGCTTTAGTTAGTAGTCCAATTCTTGCTTATCCAACAGAAAATGACTATTTCATTTTAGACTGTGATGCTTCAAATGTAGGAGCTGGGGCTGTACTGTCTCAAATTCAAGATGGTAAAGAAAATGTCATCTGCTATTATTCAAAATGTTTTTCTAGGTCAGAACGTGGCTACTGTGTCACCAGAAAAGAACTATTGTCTGTGGTTTTAGCAGTCAAACAGTTTCATCATTATTTATTTGGCCGAAAATTTACAATTAGAACAGATCATGCAAGTTTGAAGTGGTTAACTAATTTCAAAAACTTAGAAGGTCAATTATGCAGATGGATCAACATTTTAGAAAACTATGACTATGAAATTGTCCATAGACCAGGTCGAGTGCACTCAAACGCAGATGCACTCAGCAGAAGGCCTTGTTATGATGAGAATTGTTCTTTTTGTGATAAAACTGAAAAGAGATATGTTACTCCAAATGTGGCAAGCTTGTTGGAAATGAAAGAAAAGCCGAAATTTCCAAAACAAAATTTGGTTTCTGTCAACCCAATTGTTGCAAAGCTAGAAAATGACACTCAAACGAAACAGAATGACCAGCTGATATCAGAATCAGCATGGTATACAATCTTAGCACTCATAGGGTTTTTCTTGACACAGGTTCCAGTGGTTTTCATGGTTATATGCAATATTACACTGATATCTATTCTCCTCTGTGTTTTGTCAAATAGGAGTGATACAAAAGAATTAGAATTATCAGTAGAGAGAAATGTTATCAAGAAATGTAAAACAAAGGCGTCGAGAGAAAATGACACCTTGACAGAGAATGTCAATACTAAATCTAAAACTCTTAAAAGTTCAAAGGTTACAGATATGGGTAAAAATGCAGATGCAGAAGTTCACAGCTCACAATGTAAAATTGAAAAGGGTCCTTTACCTAATGAGGTCAGTACTATGAAGTCTGACATGGTAAATGAGTCAAATAGAATTGAGAAGAGTCCTTTACCTAATGAGGTCAGTTTTATAAACTCTGACATGGTAAATGAGTCCCAAAGAAATGTGAATATTGCTTTAACTAAAGAGGTCTGCACTCTGATGTCTGACATGATTAAAGAGTCCCAACGTGTTGAGAATAAACATCAAATAGAAAATGAACCAAAAGAGATTAGGGTTGACTCCCAATTAAACCTTACACATGATTTAAACAGAAATGATATTGCCAGTAAGATTATACCTGATAAGCATTCAAATAAGGTTAGAAGCATAAATTCTAGTGAGAATAAGGTCACAGATTCATGTTTACCTGGGCCTTCTAACAGAGATAGCTGTGTAAATAACAGTCCCAGTCCCAAAACATTAAAACTAGATTTCAATGATGACCTTGAGCATTTAGATTTTGACTATGTGGCAGAACTACAGAAAAATGACCCTGTGATAGAAATTGTGTTGAAAAGGTTTGAAAAATGTGATAAACCTGAATGGAATTTAGTATCTATGCATGACAAGGAGGTTAAGTATTACTGGTATAGGTGGCAGTCATTAATAGTCAAAGATGGTTTATTATATAGAAAATGGGAAAGTGAGCTGAACAATGAAATGAACTATCAGATTATTGTACCCAAATGTTTGGTGAACTTTGTACTTCAACAGACACATGATGCATTGACAAGTGGTCATGTTGGGGTTAAAAAGACTTTGCAAAAAGTTAGGCAAAGATTCTTTTGGTATCAGGTGAAAAGTGATGTTGAAATCTGGTGTAAAAATTGTTCTGTTTGTGCTGCACGAAAAATGCCTCAAAACAAGTTTAAAGCTCCTATGAAACAGTATAGCACTGGAGTTAAGTGGGAAAGAATAGCCATTGATTTTGTAGGACCATTTGCAACCACAAATAAAAATAATAAGTACCTAATGGTAGTATCTGATTATTTCACGAAATGGACAGAAGCAATTCCATTACAGAACATAGAAACGAAAACGGTTGCACAAGCACTGATAGAACATGTTCTTCAAAGATTTGGTTTGCCACAAATTATACACACAGATCAAGGCACCCAATTTGAATCCAAATTGTTCAAAGAACTTTGTCAATTGTTTAACATAGTTAAAACAAGAAATACACCTTTTAGACCTCAGGGTGGGGGTTACATTGAACGAACCAACAGAACAATTCTTAATATGCTCACATCTTTTGTATCTGAGCACAGAAATGATTGGGATCATTATGTACCTTTTTGTATGATGGCTTATAGGTCTTCTATTCACCAGTCTACAGGAGTCACACCAGCAAAGATGACTTTTGGTTCTGAAATCAGATTACCCCTTGATATAGTTTTTGGAAACCCTGAAATAGACAATGGTAAAAAGAAACCGAAATATGGAACAGATTATGTTCAGACACTAGAAGAAAAGTTATGTCAAATTCATAATTTCGCTCGAAACAGAATGAGGTTGTCGAGTGAAGTAATGAAAAAGAATTATGACGCAAATGTGAAAATTGTGCAATATAAAGAAGGAGAACTGGTTTGGTATCATAATCCGCAGCGAAAAGTAGGTCAAAGCAGTATGCTCCAAAGACCATGGAAAGGTCCATACAGAATTGTTAAAGTTGTTAGTGACATACTTTATAAAATTCAGCAAGGCAAACATGAGAAAATTCGTGTTGTACATCATGATAAGTTGAAACCGGTTAATTCAAATAATTAAATAGGACCAGGACCACTTATCCAATCAGCTATAAAAGCAGTAAATTCATGATCACACTTAGAAAACATATCACACACCTATAATCACAATAACAATCATTCATATCATTTTATCATCAAATGGTTAATCTCTGTAAATAGAAATGATTCATATGTTGTAAATAAAGATAAAAATGATCAAGAAATGATTGAGGATAATGAATATGAAATGATATTTCAAGAAACTCAAAATATGTTTTGTTTCTGTATTTTTCAGAAACGCTTCACCTGCAAGATTTGTGGAGATATGCATTTCGCCACAAGAGTGAAGTGTAAAAATCACTTAGTAGAACAACATTCACAAGTCTCGTATAAGTGTTTGAATTGTTCTAAAGTGAGGAACAATCCGGCAGCATATTGTCACAAATCCAGAAGTGACTATATCAGGTATCATACAGCCTCTGGAGCGAGAGGAAGAGAAGCCGAGGAAATCTTACAAAGATTCATTGACAATTCATCGACAAGGCGAGTAGCAACTAGGCCAATGCCTGTATATAACGGAAAACGAAAACACAACCAAGATCCTAATGTAATCACATCGAAGAGAGTCAGAGAAAGTTCACCAACTTTTTCACCTACTTGTTCAACTTCATCAAGCTCTAGTTGTTCCTCGCCTTCATCATCATCTTCTAGTAGTAGTAGCAGCAGCAGCAGTAGTTCAGAGTCGCCATGGAATCTGATTCCTGAAATAGACATCAGTCTTGAGGAACAAGAAGGTAAACAATTAGAAAAGGAAGCAAATGAAGTAATGCGAAAAGAAATGGAAAGACTGGAAAGGATAAGAATTGAAAAAGAAGAAAGTGATAGAATTGAAAAACAAAGAAAAGAAGAAGAGGAGAAAGTAAGAAATGAAAAAGAAGAAAATGAAAGACTAGAGAAATCGAGAAAAGAGCAAGAGGAGAAAGTCAGACAAGAAAAAGAAGAAAATGAAAGAATAGAGAAACAGAAAAGAGTGGAAGAAGAGAAAGTAAGAAAAGAAAAAGAAGAAAATGAAAGGATAGAGACTGAGAAAAGAAGAAGAGGATAAAGTGAGAAATGAAAAAGAAGAAAGTGATAGAATAGAGATACAAAGAAAAGAGGAAGAGGAGAAAGTGAGAAATGAAAAAGAAGAAAGTGACAGAATTGAGAAACAAAGAAGAGAGGAGGAGAAGAGAAATAAAATAGAAAGACAGAGAAAAGATGAAGAGGGGAAAGTGAGAAATGGAAAAGAAGAAAGTGATAGAATAATTATGAGACAAAGAAATGAAAAGGAGAAAGTGAGAAATGAAAAGGAAGAGACGGAAAGAAATGGGAAGATAAGAAATGACAAGGATAAGCTTAGAAATGAAAAAGGAGAAAACAAGAAAAGCGATGAAATGAAAAAGGACAATGTCTCATTGAGTGAATTCAAAGAAAATAATGAGAAGGATGGAATGAACGGAAATAAGACTGTAAAGGTAAATACAGAAATTAAAACAACCGATCACAAGGAGAAAAGCAAGGTAGGATCAGTAATAATCAGCCAAGATGTAATTGAACTAAATGTGGGGGGTAAAATGTTTTATACTTCAAAATATACAATGATTAGGACAGGTGGTTTGATGAAAAGATAAGCTGAAAAGTCACCTTGCAACAAAATATTCATTGATAGGGCATCTGAAAATTTTGACATCATACTAGAATGTATGAGAAGCATCAAAGACGATGAAACACTTCCAAAATTTCTGTTTCCGAATGAAGAAAATAGACTCAGAAAAATTATAAGGGAAGCGAGATATTACGAAATAACATCTGTCGAGAAGGCAGCAAGACAGAAGAAAGACAAACTTGCTGAGCTGTGAGCTAATAGTAATTTGAAATGATAACTAATTAATGAAATGAAAAGAAAGGGAATTATTCCGAAATGATACAGTGAAATGACCAAACCAGGATTTCACAGATCACTTAGAGGTTGAGTGTCATTCTTTTATGCATAATTATTCCAGAGGTTTTGTTTAACAGAATGTTGTACAATGTAGTGTAAATTAATAAGAAATGACCTTTATGTAATTGATATGTACTCAAGGTAAAGTACATTTGAGTCCAGTCTTCCATAGTCAACAGGTATACATTCTTGGAACCATGGCTGAAATTAAAACAAAAACTAACTTTCACATAATAAAAATTAGTTTATGAGGAAATACAATTGTTTAGATGTATGAATTAGGTATGGCACATACTCGTATTCCATATATAAATGGTTTTTCTGATACCATTAATAAGGAAACTAGTGCGTGCAAGGAGGTTAAATGGAACTATAGAAGTAATGGAATGAGTTTTATTTCTATAAAGTAAAGAATTATAAATATCCGTGGGGACTATCAAACATATTCAAGAGAAAACAAAATTTACGGATCCACTGTTTGCAAATTAATGATGTTATTCTACATAGTATAGTATAGTATAGTCATTCAAATAGCAGGTGATATTTTATTAAAAGAAATTTAAAAGAAAAAAAAAATTATAATCATAAACTTATTGTGGAATATTTGAACGACTATATGATACGCACGCCTGTGGTGTGTTACTGGAATTTTATAAAATGTGTAATGTTACTAATAGATATGTGAAAATATTCAGTAATGGTGTTTACTTGGAACCGCTCACTGTTTTCTTCAGCTTGCTTCCAATTAGGAATTTACCTGTGAAGAAAATTAGACAAATGATATGTAGTTGGGTTTTCTTTAAATGAAAATAAATTACCATGACTATTAGCATAAACAGTGAGAAGTTCACAGGCAGAACATTTGTAAATAGATAAATTGATTTTATTGTTAAAGTAAATTCAAATTCACTTTAAATTTACTGAAATTAATGGTTGTTTGGTTGAAACAACCAATACTAAATGAAGTTTAAATATGTTTTTTATACATAATATGAATATTGTAGTATAATTCTTAAAGCATTTTTTTTTTGTTCATTGAATTATACTTGGTAAGATTTATTTTATGTGTAGATAAATGTGATCTAATGGCAGCAGTATTGCAGAAAATTACTGGAGTATGAGGTATCAAAGGTATTCTTCATTACTTCATTATATATGGTTCTAAGGATATTTACTTAAATAGGAAGTACAGACTACCACAGAAAGATAAATAAGGGACAGAACTAATGATAATGTTGCCACTTGATCCATTTAATATCACATATTGTATTATACTGTAAAAATCAATATACAACAGCATTGTTCATGGATCATATAAATTATGATACTGGAAAATTTAAATTTTTCATTTGTGTTACATAGAGTTAAAAAAAAATTAACACAACAGGAAATAAATGCATGGAATTAACTTAAATGCATTATAATATTTACAAGCTTGGTTTAATATTTATAAATATTAATACCTAAACTTGTACATATGTAGATCTATGAATCACTGGAAAATATACCAGAGGGATTGTTTGTGAACTTGCTAGTATTATATGAATTACTTTGTTTAATGTTATTTAATATTGCCAGTCTGTATCATTATATTATGGGAATACTTAAGAAGAATGTTGAACTGTGAACTGTGAACTGTGAACTGTGAACTGTCTTGTTTTGTAAACATGTAAAAGAAACACAAACATCATTTATGAACATTTATGATGCAATTTTTAAAAATACGTTCTGTCTATCCAAATTGGGGACCAATTCCTGTAGGGAGGGGGTTATGCTATGCCCAGGCTTTTCCTATTGAATATTATCATTTGGACTGTAAGACGATGTTTGTGTTTCTTCCGCTCGGATTCATAGGGTTATACTGTACCTTTCTATAATCAAGCGTCTGAGAGATCCAGACTAGATTCTGTCGTATTGTTTATCGACGATTTTCTTCTTATCTCGCTCAAACTCAATATATGACATGAACATACACGCACAGTAAACTCTACAGAATCCATTGATACCCATGTTACTATATGTTGAAGCGTATTTATAGCGTCCAGATCAATAACTAATATGGCGCATTCGGGCCATACTCTGTGTTGTTACAATGACGTCACGAGATAGTATAAATAGCGAACATTTCAAAAATAACGAACAGATTGTTGTGGCGGTTAAACGGGACCACAATGAATCTCAACAGGGAGGTAAAAATGAAATAGAAATTTATGAAATGGTTGAATAGACGACAATTGGAAATTTTAGATCTTATTATATTTACTTGTGAATCTGTAGAAATTAATTAGAAATGATATGTCCCAGTTCTGGGTTCATATGAGAGAAATGATAGATCTATTTCCAGATGGGAAATTAGATCTGAAATATATCTTTATCATTATAATCTAGTATAATAATTAATCATCCTGACATTTTATTCATTTATATTAAGAATGATTGTATAATAGTATGTCAATAGAATATCTTGTACTCAGATCCGGGTACAATATGTAAATAAATATAAACTGGCCTCAAGTCTTTGAGTTATTTAAAAGAACCCACGTTAAAATATGTTGTCCTGGTCATTTTAGGCCACTTGATATAGCTTATAATCACCAGGGTCACAACAATATCTTGGGAAATTAATACCAATGTAACGAGATTTTTATTAAGCCTGTACCTAATTTATCCACCGGCGGATTAG
>JAULCE010251740.1:0-10999 GCA_032359355.1 Macoma nasuta | reverse complement strand
CGGCTGGTCAGGGTCTGCACTGTTTGCAATCTTAGAGGACATCCAATTCTACCTTTAAATAAATACAAATGGTAAATGTTGTGACAAGATGCTGGAATAATAGCGCTGAAAAAGAGCCGAGTCAACGCATTTTTATATGTCCGAGTGCCCTTTTTCGCGTGACGCGGCTCATATACAAACAGTTTAGTTAAGATACATTGGCATGGGATCCATAACAAATAATTCTAAACTGGCAAAAGGGTCAACCAGAGTAATTTAGGACATTTAAAAATTATGCAAAAAGGTGTTTCTTATTTTTGTGCCCCTGCTATTCATGTAGATGGATGAGAAGCACAAATGATAAATTGTATTTCAAGTTTGGACAGAAGAATAGTAAGCTCCAATATTATCTAGGGTAATTGTTCAATATTGGGGCACATTAGAGAACTTTGATGAAATATAAAATTAGCTTGCAATTTAAAAGGTAATATGTGCGAGTTTATAGACACCAATGTGGCATCTAGGCAGAGTGATATGCAATTCACCCCTCTTTAAAAAAAATTCCCACTTATTTGCCTGACTTGAATGAGGTGAATTTAAAAAAGTAATAAATAATTCACATTTGTTTATCCTTGCTAAATCATTGTTCAGAGTTCAGATGCGTAGTGATTAGATCAGGATGGCTTAGCCTAAATAGTTTAAAAACATGCATCTGAAGAAAAAGATTTATCAGACGATCAAAAACCGTAATCATCGTAATGTTATTATTTTGGTTTTAACATGATAAAAGCAGTAGTTGTAAAGTGAAATGATGCTAGATAAGTTTCTGTCGTTTCGTAAATGCTTTATTACTATAAACGTTATTCAGTCAAAATGAGGTCATTTTTAAGTGAAAATGTGACATCATTTTTCAATTTGAAAAAGTTCATACCTACTTTTTGAGTACCAGGTGCGACACTGCATCACGATTCATTCCCAGCATATAAAATCATCTCAAGACTTGTCTTACGGCTAAGATGACATGATTTTCCTCATTTATAAGGAAATTACTAATAAAATGACCTCTATTTAACCTCAGTTGCATTACTTTTATTTACAGGGAAAAGTAAAAAGACCTCAATGTGGGCCACTAATGTTGGTAACGAGTTTGGACAAGTTATCATGACTGTCTTAACTGCAAGTGAAGGGAAGGGGTTGGCCTGCATGACCAACGGGATCTGTCACCGATACACCATGGCCGAAGTAGACCAACCAAAAGTGCTCTATGTGGACAGGGACTGCTGTGGGTCTGCTCATGTAGGACGTTACTTTGCAGCATGGAATTATGTGCTGGTGAGGTAAGCCATTTACTTCAACAGATTGCAAGTGGTTAAAAAATTAAATTCAATCATGCATCATTTGAATCCATGGTTAGTGAAAGAATACACTTGCAACTGATATTCACTCGAAACTTCATATGTGGATACAATATGACAATAGAGAGTGCAGTGTTTAACTCCTACATGCTAAGTCTCTCTCAAATGCATCCTGTTTTCAGCCTCAGAAGTCTGAGAAAAATGGATATTAGGCATAAGCAAATGTAATTCTGAAGATGCAACAACCCACCCCGAAAAAAGATTTCAAGTTCTTAAACTTCTCAGATTGTGGATGATTTAATACCATCTGACCAGCATTTCTTATCATTAAGGGGGCAATGTCAGACGTATTTTGCGGCAATGCGGTGCTCTTGTTGCACTTTTTGATTTGCAGCGCTCTTGCTTATCTTTTTAATGACAAGTTGTTTTGATTCAATGTTTACATACAGGTTGCTATTGTGCCTTAAATGACTTGCCAAATTAAATATGATAATACATGTATACATCTACATACAAACAGCTGCTTTCTTGGAAAAAATGCAAATATTGAAAGCCAAGAACAGCCAAATCTGACATGTCTGATCAGGGTCTAAAATTTGAGATGAGTTAAAGCTGGACATTCATTTAGATAATGAAAGACAAAATCATAATTGGAAATTCATTGTCAACACATAACAGATCAAACATTTATAAAACAAAAATGATACTGAAAATCTGTTACAAAGAGTTGTATTCATTTGATTGATAAATTTGGTAATTCAGACAGGAAATTCCTATGTTACAGGTATTTAGAATTTATCAGGAAGATCAAATCTAACACGAGTCCATTTGCAAAATATACCACTCTTGGCAGATCACTGAAAATGAGCATCAAAACATTGTTTCTGTTCAAATTTTTGCTGACTTGATCGGCATCATCCACATTTTAAGATCTATGGTGATACAACTTCATTTTTTCAATTGAGGCTACCCATCTTTCATAGATTATTCTATTTGATACTTCCATTGGACAGGTTGGACATCTGGCATTTCATGAGGAGACTCTCTGTTGGCTGTACAACAGATGCACATCCATTGTACGGGACTTTCATGAATCGCCTGAGCCGGTGCATATTTAGGTGGGAGGAGGAAGATGTTAGAAGACTGAAGGAGGCAAAAAGGGCTGAGATGATTTCCAGGCATGTCCCGAATCCATCTGATGCTGATGTTATACACCACATCAAGACAGACGAGTTGGCCCTTCACTGCAGGAGGGTCACCCGAGGAGCAGAAGAGACCACAACACTGATTTCGCAGCTGATTGAGTCCATGGAGGGTGATAAGGGTTTGGACATCCTAGGTGTACCACTGTTCGACGACTTGAAGATGCAACAAATCTGGACACAGCAGAGCAGGCATGTATGTTGTCTACAGGATCCCGAGGGTGTTCAGCTCTACACCAGAACTGGTACTTCGAGGAAAGGTGGAGTGGAGCTCCCAAAGTACAGATGTGCCAGAGGTTCAACCTCATTGGAGAGTTTCCATCTCCACATGAACCGATTCATCCCAGGTATGGGATTTAAATATATATTGGGGCAATGGTGTTTGATGTTTTACTCTAAGACTTAACAGGTTTACACTGTTTGAAAGGTCATAGATATTTGAAACGGGGTAGACCTGTATCAGTTGGTAAGGTTTAACAATTACTTCTTTTTGACAAAAACAGTTTATAGATGTAGAGGTTAAATAAAGTAGTATTGATAGTAATAAGTAGTAATCCTGATCTGACAGATTGCCTGACCTCACTGGAATGAACTATGTACACTGTTTCTGATGTTTTACGGTTAACCATTTTTTTCTGCAAAGGGTGTTGATAAAGATCAGATAGATCCTCCTCAGAGTATGTACTTTATCACATAACTGACCGCCTGTCAGTGACAGAAACCCATTGCATAAATATCGTATGACACTCTAGTCCCATTACATAAATATTTAAATGAGACTTGAAACCGGTCAATAAACACGCTCAAATGCCTAGCAAGGTACCGTCTGCTGATGTTGCATATGATGTCGTGGTGTTCAGGGTATTGTTATGACGTCTCGTTGTTATTCCCGCTTTTTACGGCAAAACCCTATACGGATGACGTTTTGTCTAGTGTGTATAACTGTGAAATTTTCAGAAATTCCTCTTTATGTGATAAAAAGAATCTTACATTCGTGTTTATTCCATATCATTTTTGTGAAACTCGTTGACTAAAACCATATGACACTCGCCAAGACTCGTGTCATGCTTTTTAGTCAACTCGTTTCATAAAAATGATATGGAATATACACTCATGTAAGATCCTCTATGTTTCACATGTTCTGTGTGGATTTTTATGGACCTGAGAGGTACCCCTTTGCCATGTACAATGATGGCTATATATACATGCTTAATATACAGTCAAACTTCGTTGGCTCGAGCTAATTGGGACTGTCGAAATTAGCTCGACTTAACCGTTCTAATTCCCGCTTTTATGCCAAAAAACTATACAAATGACATATTCTCTAGTGTGTATAGCTGTGCAATTTTCTAAAAATTCCTCTTTATGTTATGCAGGAGTGTTCATTATTTTGAAATCGGTTGACTAAAATCATATAGCACTTGTTAAGGCGTGTGTCATATGTATCATGTAATATCCTCCAACTACTTTATAAATGTACAAAGGGGATAAGTATCAATATGAACATTTCTGATGACATTAATTAGTTCTACATGTTATTGTGAATTTGTGGAGTGGAAACTTCAGTGCTTTTTGTATTACACAGTTCTCATTCTGACTTATCAATTTTAAGGTACCCTGGCCAACGATGTCAATTTCCAGGTATTTCTGCTGGATGGAGTTCATCGATGGAACCAAGACAGGCAACGGGATGCTACAGAGGTTCAGGAGTCAAAAGGCCCTTTGTCCTACGATGGCCAGCTAAAAGATTCAGTTAACCGCTTGTCAACAGAGGTTCTTGGGAAGCAGATTTGCCCATCTTTCAAACTGCCAGGACAATATACAGGTAAGTTTTTAAATGCATCATTCACTAAACTATCAATCTTTAAAAAATGAAAGATACATCTTTTATGCACATAGTTATATTCTTTTTTATAATATTCTTACCTGTTTTCGAGCTAAAATTTCAGTGTTAGCAGTATGTCAAATATAACTTGTTTGAAATCTTTTTCCGTATCATACTAGTCTCTTTCGCTATGCCTGTTCTGGGTCTTCATTGTTTGCAACAATAGAGGAGACATTGATATTGATTCTGATGATAGGATCGACACAAATTATGGATTTTTAAGGAAAACTGAAAGCATACTGGATAACCAGATTTATTGGGATCTATATTTAAACAATAATACCTTATGCAACTGTGATTTAGCAGATGGTAACACTTAAAACATTTCAATGTTATAGGCAACTCAAGTTTACATTGCAAAAAGTACATTCCTTTTATGTCTGAGATTGAGCTTCGAGTTATTGCAGTCTCGACAAATCCCTAAAATATAGGCATTGAACAAGCATTGTGCAATAAAATATCTTTGCACTGCTGCTTTTCAAGTCTGGGGATGGAATAAGACACCATGCGGACATAGTTGCAATTGAACACGGCATGGCACATTTCGCGATACAAATATTCCAGTACATTGTAATCAATAATATTTGTTGTTTACTTCCACAGGTTTTTCATACTGTGAAATATGTGGGGACAATTATGTTTCAGGAGAACTCATTGGGGTGGAGTACCTGTATTCACAGTCAACTGGTGCATCTGTGAAATACAAGGAGGCAATGGACACCATGGAGGAAACAGATACTGATGGAGATATTGCTGAAGAAATGGATGAAGGATTTGAAGAGCCAACACAATTCCAGGATCTTACAGTACCGGCATTGGATCAGCCTGTTCAGCATATTTCTGGCACACAAATACCACTCCTGCCATATCCCACCAACGAAGAGTATCAGCAGTTGATTACTGATACTGGTTTGTTTATGATTATTACCTTGTGTACTTGACTATCAAAAATTACCCTTCGATAATTGCTGCTATAAAATTATTTATTTTGCCATGGCAAGCATTTGATCATAATTTTGATATTATTAATTACACAGCATTTGGCATGGGATGATAAGAACAATGTTAGACAGCCCGGAAATATTGTCTGAAAAACTCAAATATGACATCTCCAATTTTCATTTTTTATTTTGTTATTTTACTCAAAGTAAAACTCAAACAATATTCAACAAGTCATCATTATTTACCTAACAAATACAAAGCTAATGAACAACAGTCATCATGAATCTTTTAATCAATGAAATAATCTTTTCTTTGGGTAAACTTAATGAATATACTCTACTTGCTGTACCAATAAAACCGGTTGCTATTGCTTGCATAAACCCCTGACTTATTGAAAGGATGACATTATTATGACCTATGATTATTCTCCAGTATGATGACTAATAAGATAAGGAAATGTGGCTAACTATTATTAGCATTATCGCGTACATGTCGCTACACATCAGGGGTGTAAAAATACAATTACCCGCTCACATTTGCGAGTGGAATGTAGTGTCGGGCAAGTGAAATATTTCAATTGGTAGTCTAACAGGGTGGCCAAATTTTGCAAGTAAGAGAAGGTCATAAGTTGTCCTGCTTTTATTTGTTACCAGTTTTTGGTTTTTGACTGGCATTTTCATAACTTATCACAATGAAATATGCTGATAAAATATCCATCACTAATCCGCACATTATAACATTAACTCTGGACTGTATTTGTGATTATGATAATTTGGGTCTTTTCTTCCTTTCATCATTTCGCATCAAGAGCTAATAAAGAAACAAAACATTTATAAAAAGTGTGGCTCGAAATCCTCTTTATGTTGTATATAGAGGATATTACATGTGTGGTCATTCAATATGGAATTTATTAATCAATTTTTTGAAAATTGATAAAACAAAAAATAGCCTCAGCGTGTTTATATCTATTTCAGTAAACAAGTTTAATAAATTCCATATTGAATAACCACGAACGTTACATTATATTTATATTATAAATTCCAGTCCGACGATTTATAGGGCTTAACACACATAACGTCGCTATATAGTGCAGTCATTTTAACGCTATTCATAATGACGTTAATTATCATAGAAAAATATATAATGACGTTATATCACGCTGGCGACGTCATTTATGATATAAATAGTTTTGTGTCTCATTTACACAAATGTAAAAGTTAAGTTACACGTCCTAAGGAGGAGTTGAAATTTTAAAAGGGCGAGTCCATTTTCCAAGTTACTAGTCGGACAAGGTGAGTGCTATTCTAAGTAATTTTTCACCCCTGCAAATGTTTAGAATGCCTTTAATATTTTTCAGCTGATGTGCAGAGTGAGCCTGAGCCACTACAAGTAGTCACCCCTGCAGGAGCAGCCTCAGAAAATTTACAAACAGATGATGTAAGGGACTTTAATTTCTTCAACATTTCCACTGACATAATTTAAAAAGGTTTCAAACATATTGAACTAGTCTTTGGACAATGCGATTCCATGTAAATGACTGATCGCTACACATTTTCTACTATCCATCTTTAAAAAACCTTTTGGCCAATAATGTGCATGATTTGTCGTCAGTGGAGTAAAGGATAATGCAGGTAGGATAGAGCAGAAAACGTTCTGTTGAATATGGCATTGCTGCAGTATTTTCACTGGTGGGTAAATTATTCCGACCATTGCCTAGTGGATGTTATAGAATAGATGTTAAATCACCTGTTGGTTGTGCTTTGTCCCTACTCCGCAATCTTTAAGATGGTAAGTGAGATAAAGAATCCGTCATCTGCTAAGAAGTGGCTATCCTAACACTCGGTTGATCTCTTCCTTGTCGAAAACGAGGAGAGCCTTGTTTTCAACAGGAATAAATCCACCTCGGGTTGGCAGATGACTGATGATGGGTTATTTTTTCTTGCATACGTTAAATCCCTTTTCTTTCATGGGGGAGAAATATCTCATTGCATTAAAAGAAATCTAAACATTTATAAATCAAACCAAATAAACTAGGGACACTAGAATTACATTTCAATTATGTGATTAAACCTATTGGAATGTAACTATTTAACTTTGGTAATGTCATGCGTGTGTCTTACAAAAATAACTATTTTGGCAGAGTGACATTGGACCAAACAATATACCCGGCTACCGACAGGTTTTAGTTTTGGCAACCTTCCTGTGCAGTTTGAGAGAACAGACCACTAGACTGTCCACTGAGCAGGCAAAGAAGATCATCGGATTGTGGGAAACTCTTTCTGACTATGACAAGTCTAGGACCAAATTTCCACATCGGTTCTCTTCTGCTGGACCAGGACGCTTTAAAAGCCCGAAAAAACAGGTGGCTCTAGGCGTTACAAGCATTCAAAGGTAATAATGTTCTAACCCTTTCTTTCATGTATACAACTATTTCGGCTTATTGAATACAATCATGAATGATGTGCTGTCTGATCAAGTTCAGAACTGTTGGCTTACTGCAGCAATTGTACCAGTCAACACTTTCTGAAAAATCAGGAAGAAACCTGAAACAGAACATCTTAATCATAGTTCCAACAGTATTGAGATTTTTTTTTGTGCCCCCACCGCTAAAAGAGGCGGGTGGGGGGACGGGCCACATAGATTTGCCTTTGTCCGTCTGTCCGTACGTACGTCCGTCCCAAAAAGTTTGTGTCTCGTGTAACTCTAAAAGCGTTTGTACTACAGACTTGAAACTTCATAGATATATTACTCCGGGTGTGAACTTGTGCACCTTGGTATTTTCATCCGTCCAAAATTAATATTTACAGAGTTATGGTCCTTTATTGTGTGGAAATATTTTTGACAAAGCGGAAGTGGGGGGCATCTGTGTCCTATGGACACATTTTCTAGTTAATCAAGTACCATTTTTAAAACGGTTAACTACTCCATAATTACACCTATTAGATAACTAATTAAAACATTGTTGGAAATAAAACAATTGTTCCATTTTCAGCAATGTTTTTCAAAACCTTTCAAAATGATGCTTTGTTTTCTCTACCATTACATTCCTATTCCTATTCCTATTCATCATACACATATACTTTCTTGTGAATTTGTGAAAAATTAGCATATCGTTTTCTTGAGTTTTCTTGCATTGAAAGTAATACTAAGTATAGATCTTATCTATTCATCCTTGACTATATAAATGCAATATGTTAGCATTAATATATTATTTCGCTTGTGATACAGAGTGTTCGTGCAAATGATTACACTGATGACTGACACAACCTGTCTTAAAAATAATTTTATCAAACTTTGTATATGTAACACAGCAAATTTGCAATTATTTGGGTCACCAGCTGGTAAAATGGACCTTGGGTCATTGCAAAGTGTGTAGACTATGGGCTGATGTGTTGAAAATATGTTAATCGATCAGGGTCAAAACAATTCAATACCCTATTTTGAGGTTACAAACCCAGCCTTTTCACTCCTGATTATAAATCTATTAGGGGCAATTAATTGGTTGCAGGTGCCCAGATTTCGATATTTATTTTTAATTTGTCTTACCAAGACCATTTAAGAGCAATAAATGGGCCATGTCACGTGAAAAGGGGCACTCGGACATAGCAAACAGTGTAGCACCAGACCAGCCGCCACGTCTATGACGTGGCAGCTGGACAGGGTCAGCACTGTTTCCAATCTAAGAGGACATCCAATGCAGCCTTAAAACGAATACAAATGGTAAGTTCCGTGGCTAGATGCTGGAATAATAGCGCTGAAAAAGAGCCGAGCGCTTTTTTTTATATGTACGAGTGCCCTTTTCGCGTGACACAGCCCAAGTTTAGATAGTGATATGTTGGAAAGAAAAACAATATTGATAAAATTCCAATGGCCATTTATGAATTATAATCATACAAATATGATAAAATATTTAAAATGGATGGCGTTTATTTTAGGGCAATTCTAGGACCAAACGCTACAAGAGCAAGCTGGCCAAACTGCAACAGATATGTTGAGGCAACAGTGGAGCAGCTGTTAGTAGCCTATCCAAGTGACAGACGCTCCAAAGGTCAACCCACTGTATCAAGGTGGGCATTGGTGAAGGAAGGGTATGGGCGGATACAGGCACTCGTCAATGATAACACGCGTGTCATGGACAACACCGACATACAGCTTCCAAGCCTGAACATAAAAACAATACAACAGTGGTATGTTTCATTTTACAACTTCTTTTTATAATACAACACCGCATAACTAAAAATAAATTCAATATTTTCAAATGATACTTAGACCATTATCATGTTCCTGGGAACAATACACATGTCTATACCAAGTCACACAAATCTGGCTTTAATGATTAATTATTATGTACATTATGCCACAAATATAAAGAGGACATTGAGATGGCTTGGTGCAAAACTATTGTAACTCCTCCACCTTTGTGAAGGAGATACCATAGTTTTGCACCAAGCCATCGTTTTACACATCTAATTTGAATGTACGTGTAGCTTATAAGGTGTGTATGGAAAATTTGAAATATATGCTCAATTACTTTCTTGGTTCAGATTGAAAGACTTGCAGTGAAAAATGATTTATATATTTTAATGCATAGAAGATATTGCATGAGTGGTCATTCAATATAGAATATATTATTCCCACCTTACTTGTAAAGAATCGTCTTGTCTGTCTGTCTGTCTGTTAGGATGTCTGTAGGGTGTCTTATACATGCATGCATGTATATTAAAATGCTTCAGCACAAATGTTCCAACACAACAATATTGGATGCAGAGTGCATAATTCATGCATGTGCGTCAAAGGTCAAGGTCACAACACAAATCAAAGTCAAATGTGTTGTCCTCAAATTTCAGGTGGCCTCCATATCTTTCAAACCTTGAAGGATTTTGCAATGCTTCGGCACAATTGTTCACCACAACGACAAGCAGAGCACATTATTCAGTCATGTGCATTTAAGTTCAAGGTCACAAATCAAGGTCTAATGTTTTAGCCTCAAATTTTGTGTCCGCTCCATATCTTGCAATCCCCTTGAAGTACTTGCAATGCGATGATTTTTAGGGCCGTTACATTTGACGTCACTACATATTGCGGTCATTTTGATGCTATTCATGATATCATGTTCATTGTTATTATCCCCTGCCTATGAATTAGGGAGGGGGATATTGAAATGGGGTTCTCCGTCCGTCCATCTATGTGTGTGTTAATCCATCTGTGTTTCTTTCACAGGCCATTTTTCAGTTACTAGCTGGTAGAATTTCATGAAACTTGAGAGGAATATGAACCAACAAAATGCAATGATGCCAGCACATTTTCTTTTGGATTGGACAATTTTCCTAAGAGTTATTCCCCTTGATTTATTTCAAATCTATGCAACAGCCATTTCTCAGTAAATAGCTGATAGAATTTTATGAAACCTTTTTAGATTGGTCGAATACGACAATTTATCATTTTTTTTCGTAAAATCATTTTATTCTTGTGTGAAGAAATTTGCAGGTCAATTGCACGTTCAACATTATAGCCTTCATTCACAAACAAGCCATCATTGTCGGGGAAATCTTTTCAAAGAACAAGGGTGGTCACAGACCACATGTCTCGCCTCACATTTGCTTGTCACAAGAGTAACAACGCGACAAGCTTGCAAG